>PVKA01003933.1:18959-104392 GCA_004027165.1 Ctenomys sociabilis | reverse complement strand
TTTTTTTTTTTTTTTTTTTTTTTTTTTTTTTTTTTTTTTGTCTTTTGAGACAGGGTCTCACTATGCAGTTCAGGCTGGCCTTAAGCTCACTTTGTAGCTCAGGCTGGTCTCGAACTCACAACAATCCTCCTGCCTCAGCCTCCCGAGTGCTGGGATTACAGGCCTGCACCACCACGCCCGGCTTACTTGTTGTTTTTGTCTTGTTCATTTTGTAGCACTAGGTCCTGAACTCAGTTGCCTTGAGCAAGAGCTCCACCATTGAGCTACCTCCCCAGTTCCGCTTTTTAAACATTTTGTCACAGTGTCTAGCTGAGTTATGGGAGCTGGCATCAAGTTTCTGTCTTCTTGTGTTAGTGTGATGAGTAACTGGGATTACAGACATGCACCGCCTCACCCAGCTTTGCTAATTTATTTACCTTTATTAGGTCAATAAAGTTCTTATTAAAATATAGGATGTTTAGTTCTTATTAAAGTATATTACATATATATATAATAACCTACCTGACTTTGCAGCCTGACCTCTGATCTTTACTGTTAGACATCCTTATTGGACTGAAATTCAGGATCCTGACCTGGGCATGGAAGCTGTGTGGCAACTCAGCAGTTCAGTACCGAGTTACACAACGTTAGGCCTATCAGGTCTGCTCTTGGTTCTTCTCTTCCTCACTGCCTGAAGTTGGGGTTTTTTCCCAGGGTTTTGTGTTTCTTGTCCTTTACTTTCACTTCTCCTCCCATGATTAGTTCCTGACTTCCACCTGTTCACACTCTTTTTTTGGAAATACACCATTGCAGTTTTTACATGTGACTGCTGTTCCAGAATATCCTCCTGTCCACTTTGACTGGCAGAACCTGCTTTCAGTTTCTAGATGGCCCTTAGCCATTTTCTCTGAGAAGCCTTCACCAATCCACCTAGACTTCTTTGGTCATCTCCAGTATGCCTAAGCCCACACATCTGCTAGTGCACTGATCATGTTATATTCCCGCATTTGTCAACTGTCTCTGTCAGAGGTCTTTTTAGTTCAATTAATGTATAAAAGCATGCGCATTTCTGCTCCTTTGTTTTGCACCCTTGCTGATCACCTGTCCTGCATCTACTTTGGAGTTGTGAATCTTGTCAGCTACTAATGACATATACCTGCTACATACCTGTTATATTTAATGCACCTGTCATACTTTCTCTATTCGAGCCAACATTCTGACTTCAGTTTACCTTTAGGCCATGTTCCTGCTTGTTGCCTGCTGGGATAACCACTGGGTAACTCTGTGTAGCATCTATTTCTGAACTACCTCTCACACTCTCCTTGGGCCTTGTGTCCCTCTGCTTGGCTTTTTTCACCTTTTAGCCTACAAGCTTGCGACCGCTTGACATAATAAATACACAAAAATGTTAAAAACTAACACTGTGGCTGGTCAAATAGCTCCGCAGGTTAAAGCGCCTGCAAGCAGGTGTAGGGCCAGAGGTTCCCCCGGCATGCTGTTCTGGCTCCGACCCTGGGGCATGCTGAGATATAACAGTTGAGACCGGGCATGGCAGCGCGCACCTATAATCCCAGCTCTTGGGAGGCTGTAAACAGACGGATCACTCGGAGTCTGATCTAGCTGTGAGAACCTGAACACCCCGTAGACCCGTCCCTAAAATTAAAGAAAAAAAACAACACTGCAAAAAATACCCTTTATATTAAAGGGATATTTCATCACGATGACTAATGTTATTTTATTTGGTTATGAAATTTTGTTTTATTTTTTCATAAAAAGGAATAGATTAAAACTGCCAAGTAGTTATGTTTTACTGAAGAGAATTTAATAAATAACCTTTTTCCTCCTCTCCATATGTTTGTTGCAATTGTCCTGGATACTAAGTAGAATTTGAGTCTATGATATGTTCGGTATCTGTGATTTAATTACCATTAAAACATTTCTTGCCTTGGTTCACCCATATACATTATATTACATTGTTGCAGTTTTGAAAATCGATGTTGCTCCTTTAAAAATATTCATAAGATAGATGTCATGTATTGTTTTCCTTTTTTGTTTACTTATTTTCTGTTCTAAACATCTTTAAATTACTTTGTAAGTTCTAACGGCTATCTTTTCGTAACTCTTGGTCTGGACTAATTGACTAATCAGTGGGTTTACTATCCTTTTTATTCTCTTTGCTTTTAATGTAGAAAATTTGATGATTTGAATAAATCATATTTATTATGTCAAGCGGTCGCAAGCTTGTAGGCTAAAAGCAGTGTTAATATCTAATTTAATGAATCTTAATGCACTTTCAATAGTTATCAATTAATAGGTAATTTTTTTTGTTTCAGTTTGCTGTATCCGAAGTCATTCTGCTATGCTCTGGGGTATTATAAAGCAAATCAACAACTTTTTTTGGGGAATTCACTAATAAAATGTTTATAAATTACTGAGTAAGCTAAAACCTCCCCACATTTCCTCTTAGCACATGAGAACAGAACATTATAAGATATAATAACTATATATCTGTGTTCTCTGCAGCTTTTGTAATTATTCAAGGGTACAGAGGGACTCAAGTTTGGTGCTTACATCTTTTGCTAAAAAAGAAGTATGTTTATTCCTTCTGCTGAACTTTATAGTTTTAAGTTGTAGGAATTGATACTGGTATATACAGTTTTTAAGTGTTAATCAAGGTTTGTGCTAGAAATTGCTTCTTACCTTATCAAATTAGACCACTGTCTGGCTTTCCTCTTTCTCTCCCTCCCCGTTTTCTTCCCCTTCCCCCTCTTCCTTTTTTTCAGTAGGGCCTTGCTGTGTAGTTCAAGCTGTTAATTGAACTCACTCACTACGTAGCCTAGACTGACCTCAAACTTGGAACGATCCTCCTGTCTCAGCTTGCCGAGTGCTGGGATTACAAGTGTGTGTCACCAGGCCTGATGTTCATTGGTTTCTTAAAAGGCTTTTGGCAGGGTCCCATGCACTAGGAGAAATGAAAAGTGAATTTTAGGTTCTGTTACAAAGGATTTCAAAATGTAGGACAGAAGGACGTAGACACAATTTAAAAGATTTCAGGGCCTGGGACTGGGAAAAATGTAAGTGACTGCGGGAAGCTGAGGGGGATGGGAAGAGGGAGGAGAGAGGAAAAGCAGTTTTTCAGTTTTATTTGTATTCTAACTTGGAGTAACAAGCTCAGTTATTTTGGAATGATACCAGCTCACTTTCTTGGTATGGTAGAAATTTATGGTAGTAGCTTAAGGATGGAGCTTATCCTTCATAACCTACCCTTATCTTCCCTTAAAAGAAAGGAAAAACAAAAACAAACAAAAAAACGTATAGTAGTCCCCTTTTATCTGTGCTTATTTTCTCTGATTTTAGTTACTTGCTATCAATGTGAGGTTGAAAAAAATTCCATAAATAACTAATTCTTGTTTCAAATTGTATACCATTCTGAGTAACTGGAAAAAGTCTTTCTCTACCTGTCCATCCCATTTTAGGGTGTGAATCCTCCCTTTGTCCAGCACATCCATGTAGCCTAAGCCTCCTAACCATTTGTCACTTGGTAACTGTCTCAGTTGTCAGACTATCACAGTGTCACGGTGTTCACGTTCAAGTTGTACTTAATAATAGTCCCAAATACGGAGCAGTGATGAAGAGGAGGCACCGGGGCATAAAATAGGGGTGATTAGCGCTCTCCATGTGGGAGTGCTGCAGGGTGTAAGGGAAAATAATAGAATGTGAGCGATTGGGTGCTATCCTGTTTCAGGCATCCACTGGACATCTTGAAACGTGTGGATCCGGGAGACTTGGTAGTTGGAGGGCTTTGTTTTTGTTTTAACAGAACTGACTTCATGATGGTAGGCTAGTCCTGTCATCACCCTCATATACCAGGGTTTGTACTGCCACATAGCTTATGCCTTCAGAGACCTGGAAACAGAAAATTCGGAGAACATCATGGGTTGGTTAAAATAGAAGAGAACAAAGACATGGTGTGGCATGAGTACCAAGAGGGTTCCGTTCCGTACAGAGGGTTGCCTGGCTGTTCAGTGCAGGAGGCAGATAATTGAGAACTAAATGGTTAAAATCAGGTAGGCATTTGTTTTATTTCAAAATGTGATATTTACTTTTCTGAACTCACTTTTTAAAGGGACAAATAAAACAATTTGCAGGGGAAAAAATGGTCTAAGCATTGGCTGCCCTGTTCCCTATATGGCTTTGCTCTGGTTAATTGAGTTTCTTGGATTTGTTTCCTTATCTGTTCATTGGAGATAATGGCACCACCTACCTGAGGCGCTGGTGTTAATATCTAATTTAATAGAATATTTGAGACTACTCTGTCAGCTAAATAGTCACATTGTGAAATAAATTTACAATTATAAATATATTTAAAAACAAAATTAAGTGTTTCTTGTTACTTTGGTAAAATACAGATATTTGTATTTGGGAAGAATAATTATTCACTCCATAGCAATACTTAATCCAACATTAAGTAAAAGGAGAAAAAAACATAATATATTAGTATTAACACATAGTTTGTATATAGTGAAGTGATTCACAGTGGTATTTCTGTCTATAAATATGTCCATATTTCCAAATGTGCATAGATCATATCCATTTACCCATGCCCCGCTAGCATTGCTGTTCTCCCTCACTAAAGTAACTTATTTTTTTTTGTTGTTCTTTGGAATCGAACTGAGGACATCCTGCTTGCCAGTCAGGTGCTGTGCCACTGAGCTGTATTCATGGCCCTCCCTGTTTTTTTTTTAAAGTATTCTTTTAATTTTTTCAACAGAAAATAAAATAATTCTAGCCATAGTTATAACTTTCCTTAATAATTTCAGCAAGTTTTCTGCTCTTTTGAAACATACCTAGCTAAATATAAATCCATATGTCTATGAATGTTTTTTAAAAGGACATGGAGGTAATATGTTTATAGCTAAAGATTTGAGAGTACAAGAATTATGTGGATTACCAGTGGGAGCCTGAGGGAGATCATAATTACTACAGTGAGAAAAGAGTAGAAGAAAATCAGACTTTAGTGTTTGCTTCAGCAGTGAGTACATTAGTAGAAGATGATTAGTTTGGCCCATGCACAGTGTTGACCTGCAAATTCATTGTTTGAAATTTCCTTTAAAAAAATCTGATTTTAAAATACATATGTACTTCATAGTATAAACATGACTTTTTAATGAATGTACTGAAAAAAAATCACAACTAGAGATCTCAGGATTAGTTTTTAATTTCTAAATTGACAAAGATGCCCGCCTGTTTTTATTTAATGTATCAGTTACTTAATTAGGTTCTTAATTAGTAGAACACTAATTTATGAGGATAAATTCCATTTGTCAGAGCAAAAAACAGATCGCAGGTAGCCCTGGAGTTGAGGAACAGCTTTGGTTTTTGCTAAAATCTGTGAGTCCACCGCTTTCTGATCCACCCTGTGCTGCTCTGAAGTCTGGTGTCTCTTTCTCGGTGTGGAGGAGCTCGCCCTCCGGGGTCTGGGTTTCTGCAGCTTTTTTTCTTCTTGAAGTGAGCATCACTGAGGTGTGCGGGGATTTTCACTTTGCTGATACCAATTTATGTAGAGGTGGCAGTGACAAATTTCTTGTGTGTTCTTCGTAGAGGAACACGATTAAGGCTAAGAGGCCCAGTCACAAGTAGCGAGCCACTGGCCACTTGCGTCAGGAAGACCACCCTCTTGCCTCTGTGATGCCCGGTGAGGATGATCAGGATGGTACCAGCAGTGATGCTAGCTCGAAGTTTCCGCACATGCTAACTGAGGGGTTTCTTGCTGTGGCCCAAGAGCTTTTGGGGCACATCTTCAGTAGGATAGTATCCAGGCATTTTTTGAAGCGTAACCATTGTTGTCCCCACTGAACACTTTTTTGATCATAGCAAGAACTTTCTCCTTCTTTTTCTTCTCAACCTTTGATTTAGCAGCTGTGTACTTTCTCTTGTACAAAGCCTTTCTGGGATACATAGTGGATCGGGAGTATCTACCAATTCCTCTCACCAGGCCAGGATTTCAGCTGCAGTGGGGCTGCCCCTTCTTGGACTTTTTTTGTCTTCTGTACCTTACCTTTTTTATCAGTACCACTGGCAGAAGCCTTCTTGGCTTTGGGTTTCTTCTCTTTAGTGTCTGGCTTCTCAGTTTTTCACCCACCATCTTGCAACATGGGAGAAACAACTCCCACCTGTTTTTCAGTAGCTCACAGTTTTGCTGATTTCATTTGTTTTATTAGTGTTGCCTAGAAGTAAGGGTAATTAATGGTGAGAAAAATTTAAATTTAGAAATTTTTAGTTTATATCTTTGTGCTGAGAAAAGACTTGTGTATTTTACTTGAGCTGTAGAATGCTAAAACTTACTCCGTGGAACAGTTATGATTTTCAGGGATATATTTTAAAAGCTAATGTGAACAAATGACAGATTACTACACTTGTTTGTGATTGAATATCACTGTTGTGATATTCATTTGTTGTTGGAATTCTGAAAAGAAAATTAAATCACTGGGGAATTATTAAAATAAGCCTTTCTATACCAAATTTGGTGAATCTCACATATGTATGACACATACTTTTATTATTATTTAGGAGCTTACCTAAAGATGTTCTATAATTGTCTTGGTAAATTTGTGCCATGTGTGATACTCTTTTGTTCTAAGAAAAGAAAATTGTGTTTGAACTAAATTTTATATTAGTTATATAATGATTATTATCTTAGTTTAGATAATTTGATTTCTCAAAGTATAAAATTTGGATATGGAAGTGTGATATCTTTAAAGCTACTAATTTAACATATATAACTTTGCCTAAAGAATTTAACAATGATTTCATAGTGTTGAATGTAAGGATATGATAGTATTGTATTTATTCCTATTTGCATATTAAGTTCAAAACCATTATAACTATATATAATACATGCATTTGACTTTAGTGACGTACGTAATTTTACTAATTAAAGAAAAACCAATGTTAAAGATAGATGGAAAAATTATGTATCAGTATAACCATATTACAACAATTATATTTAGTTTTCATATTAGAATTATGTGTCTTAATATACGGCATTTGTCTCCATATATTTCTCAGTTCATATATTCATATATTTAGGAATTTTGTTATTTTAGAAAATGAGATTAGATTTTTCAGTGTTGTGAAATATATGGTTGAGCTATAAATGGACTTTTCTATAAAAATGAAAAACTGCATGATCTCCACATGACACTTTCATTCATGGGAAACTTAGAAGTATTTTAAGGGAATTTTACAAGGCCCAACTCAGTTTTATTTTTCCTGCTTGTTTAAGAAATTAGTTTATTTTAAATGATTTCATGTATAGAATGGATAGTGAAAGCTATTATTTTTATAAATAATAATTTGAAAGCCATAGTTATTAATGCTTCTGTGTGTATTACAACAGGTATATCTTGGATGTTGTGTTTGTTGTGACCTTTGTTGTGCACCTTGAATCTGAATCAGTGAAGACCCCATGTTTGGGTGGTGGCATATTCAAATTGTTTGCTTCTGATTATATTTTTTGCTTGTATGCCCTTTGATAGTGTTCTTCCCTGATGAAGACAGACCTTAATTCTTCTTGGTATAGTCTTCAGATTGGATATTTTATCTGTGTTTTTCACCCAAATAAGGATGACCAAAATACACTATTTGTAATATAAATTGCTTAGTAGCTGATATCTTGATATATACTTTTCCTTTGAGGATACTAGATTTTAAAGAAAATTTGTATACTACTTCAGAAAGCCGTGTTTGTACAATTTTCAGATGGGAGTTTATAAATAACTATTTGTATTTAATATTTGGAATAAAAAGCACTACTTTAAGAAAAGAACAGTTGACACTGTGGCAAAATCTATGACATACTCAGATACAGCATCAGATATATATTTTTTATGAGTGAAATCCAGAAATACTTGGCATTTTCACCTATTTTATTAATTTAAAATATTTTTTCTGGGGACTGGGGAGATAGCTCAATAGAGTAAAGTGCTTTCCTGGGAAGTGCAAGGTCCTGAGTTCAATCCCAGGTATCCCAAAAATAAAAATTCTGATAGCCAAGTTTTATGTACTTAAATGACAGGTGTACCAGTGCATTAGACATATGCAATATATGTGTAGAACAACCTTTAGAGAACTTTTCTCAGTATGTTTTATTATTTTATAATTACCGTGAGTGAGTGGAAATAGCACATATATTGAAACACATATTAAGCCAGCAAAACAAGATAAAACTTTTAACTGACCAAAGTAAGTCAGTGAAGACTTCAGCATTTCTTTTCAGGTGACATAGAACGTTATCATATTAGAAGGAGGAGGAACAGTGTCTGCCAATTTAGAATTGTTTTCTAGAAAAGTACATGCATAGAGCAAATCTAAAAAAACACTGAAAATTATTCAGAAGAAGAATGATCCAGGCCACTGTCTTTCTATCCTGAATTTTAAAAACATGTTAAAAAGCATTTAAATAAAGTTATAACAGATTTCTGTATCACCATATTAATATGTTAAAAGGCTTAAAGGACTGGCCAGATAGCTCAACTGACTAAAGCACCTGCTTAGGCAGGTGCAAGGGATGGGGGTTCGATACCCGGTCTGCCATGCTGGCCCCATACCCGTGGCATGCTGAGATGGCAATTGAGACTGGGTATGGTGGTGCGTGCTTGGGAGGCTGAAAACAGGAGAATCTCTATGAGTCCAGTCTATATAGTAAGACCCTGTAGACCCTATGCTAAATACATTATTTAAAAATAGGCTTGATGAGTGAAATTTTTGCAAAATGTATAAGAAAGGGCTTTTTCCCTCAAACTGAAATAACTCTAGAAAATTTGGCATTCTTTTACTCTATTAAATTTGGCAAATATGGAAAAACATAATCTAGAGTCTGTATGAAGTTTAGGTCTTAGCTTCCATATTGTATTGTGGTAAGCAGTGCTGTGTTAGTCCCTATACATGAATACATATCTCATTGCAGAGCTGCACTGAGCTTTTTGTACATGATGATCTTCAATCTGAATTTCAATCTTTGACATAAATATTTGTATATGATAGTTATAAACATGCCAAAATAATTTGAGTTGGTATTTTTATACTGAGCTACTAATGAAAGGCAAAATATAAACCCTGATGTTGTCTTGTTTTCAAGTAGAGTTAGATGTTTCCCTTCAAAGTTATTTTTTTTTCCTGCTGTATCATGCATTAGAGTGACCTGGACTGGGAATATAGCTCAGGAATACTGCACCTGCCTGGCGAGCACAAGGTCCTGAGTTAAACCCCTTATTCCCCCCCCAAAAAAAAAATAAATAAATAAAATGATCTTTAGAGAAGTGCTGTGGGTGCTTGCAGCAAAATGATGAAGAAATTTAACTTCTAACTTTAAAAAGATATTAATACATACAGAATTTAGGGAAATGTGATTATAGAAACTAGGCCAAACGTGAAATTTTTTAGACCTCAGGTTATGAAATTAAGTTTTTTTCAAGTTCTGATCTTTGAGATCATTTCTCAAATCATTCTGAATTTCTTTAATTTGTATTACTTATAAACTTGAGTTTACCTAGTTCTTTCAAAATCAACACTTTTGTTTTCCCTTTCCTGATTTGCAGTGATATAGGTAATAGAAACATCACATTTTGGAAACATAAAGTGTGTACTGATTTTCTATGACTTTTATTATATCATAAAATGTAAATCTTGCCAGAGTGTAAGAAGCTGTCAGTTGCTCATTAAACATTTGAATAATAATCAGTCTCTATGGTGGAACATTTTCATCATTAAGAGAAAGCAGATGTTGTCAATAATGAATAGTGATCGTTTGCATCAGACTTCCATGGAAGCTCTTTCTCTTTTAACTTTTTGAGTTAAATAAAAGATGTAACTATTTACTTCTCTTCGTTTATACCTTCTATCTTGTACTTTGGACAGCATTGTATTGTACTAGATGATAGGTAAGTATTCTGTCTTAGTACTTACTGAATTATGCATTATATGAATTTTAAAAATTAAAAATGTCATAATTTGAGAGCATAGAATGTTATATACAAAAAAAAATTTACAGAGCAGAGCACAAATTAAGGGCTGCAAATGAATGTTTCATGACCTTAGACTTCGTGTTCCTATGCATCATTTGAGTTGGGTTGGCTGAGAGATGGCTCAGTAGGGCTGGGGAGGTGGCTCAGTAGAATAAGCACATGTCTGGCAAGCTCAAGTGCTTGAGTTTAATCCCCAGTTCCACCAACAAAACAAAACAAAACAAAACAAAACAAAACAAAAAAACTGAATTGGGTTTCATATCTTCTTCTAAAATTTAAACCACACTCAATGTTTAGAGTTGCTATTTTTAAACATTTAAAAGTTTTAAATAAGAACACCAATAAATATAAAATTGATGTATCAGGGCCTGCAAAGTTTCATCAATGAGGAAAAAAAGTAAATATAGTTCCTTCTTTGAAGGGTTTATTTTGAAGAGTATTGAAATTCTCAAAGGCTTATAGAAGTTCATAATTAAAGACAAAAATGGGTAGAAGGATCCTTCCTTTTTTCTGTTCTAGAGTGAGCTCCTTGGTGACATATTCAAGTACAGCACAGGTCCAATGCCCAGTGAGCAGTAATGATAAAATTTGCGAACAGCACACCCCACTGCATTGTTCCCTACTGTCATATAGTACCGCATATTTTTGGCTAGTTATACTTGATATAGCAGCGGGTGACATTGTGAGTTTAAAAGAAAAGTAGCTGACTGGTATCACTTGAGAAGATCACCAGTGGAAATAGGAAAAAAGCAAAGGGAAGAAACCTGAAAATGAATCTTTTCTTAACCAATTAGTGACAGAAATTTCCGAATTACCCCTTTCTTATTTTCCATCATTAGCTGACTTGATTGGGAAAAAGAAAAGTGATTTTAATTCCACACTTGTCATACAGTGCAAGATTTTACTGTTTCAAAATGGAACTGACAAGTGAATTTCATTAAGACTGATAATATGGCAGCATAGTGAAAGCTTGTGACTATTATCAGCATGTAGAAATTTTAACCAAGCTATTACTTTTTGACCGAGGTTCCATTAGTTCTATTACTTGTCATAGCAATCTTGTATCTAATGATGGTGGCCATAATGGGTTGAAGCAATTTCATTTTAGGTTTTCATTGTAACTTTGTAGGTATGTCTTTCATTTGAGTTTTTTTTTTTAAAGATTTGTTCACATTGTGTGGTTATCATCATGATGAAAAAAGATAATTCAGTAATTATACATGTGGTAGAGATAGAATTAGTGAGAACTGCCAGGTGACATACTTTCAAAGTAAATTTCCTGCTTTGTTTGTTTATGAGGTAGAAGCAAAATGTTTAGTGTATAGGCTGCCAAAACAAGCAGATACTTTGATTTAGTAAAGCAGTAGTAAAGGTATTTCTGATATGCAATAGGACTACAGGTCCTTATTTCTAAGCACTTAAGCGCGTTTACTGAGCACTTGTTCTCAGTCCTCATCTCTCCCTCCGGACAGGCAGAGCCTTGCAGGATTATGGTCTCCAGTGCCTCCATCAGATCACATTGGAATATGGAGGCAGGGCCGTCTGCTCTGCTTGTTGCTGCATCTCTGCTGGTCAGCAGAAACTGAGCTCTGCAGCTGCTTGGGGGTGAACCAGCACACTTCTCTTCCCATGTGAAACCAGGTGGAAAGTCCTGTTCTCTGACCCACTCTACACTTTGTTTTCTCTGCACTTTCTTTGCACTTTTTGCATGTCACTTAGATGAGGATGGGGGCATTGTGATAGGCAGCAAATACCCCGATCCCAGAGTAGAGCCTTCCTACCAACACATGCAGCATCTATTCCACATCAATGGTAATAGCAAGAGTAACAGATGGAGAAAGAAGCTAAGTCTTTTCTGTGTACAAAGCTACTCTTCAGAACCTGTGCTTCAGATTTATTTTTTTCTTTTGTGGTTAAAAATATGCCATTTAGGGCTGGGGATGTAGTTCAACGGCATAGCACCTGCCTGGCAAGCACAAGGCCCAGAGTCCAATTCCCAGTACCAAAGAAGAAAATAGTAAAAATAAGACCAAAAGAAGCCCTTTTGGAAAAAAATATATTATGCCATTTAAACCTTATTTGATCTCTTCAGTAACCCACCTTTCTTTCTCATTATTGAACACAGTTAAAAATATAAGTCTGGGGCCTTCCATGTTAGATGAAAAAATGTGTAATGATTTTCTTGTATTATTAACCTTTTTAAGCAAGAATTCTGATGTTACCTGTTACTACAAAGCTTCGTGAGTGTAAGGAAGTTATTTCCAATCTTGGAGAGTTAATTTTTCCTGTCTCTGAATAGAAGGGTTGACCCATACATTTGGAAATAATTCTAGTCCTGAAATACATGAAAATGTTAGTATACTACATATAGTTTTCAAAAACAGTATTGCTCAATTGAAGAAAGGCCATGTCACCAACAGAAGCAAATTAATCATGAAGCAGGTTTAAACTACTTACCACCATGAGGAAGAAAATTAATTCAAATGATAGTGTCAGATCAAGAAGAGAGGAAAAAACATGAACCTACTCTTGGCACGCACACATCGTTAACTGTGTTCTGCAGTGGCCTTTGCGGTCTGTTCAGGGTTCAGCCTGTCCCAGAAGGTGTTGCTATACTGTGAAAGTGTTAGGCAGCCAGTAATAGAGCAGGAGGTAAAATGGAAGGCTCATAACACGTCTTATCATTTGGATCTTCCTGGGCAAACCTAGCCTGAATTTCTGAGTGGTCAGCTTGACATTTTAAAGCAGTGAGAAGTTGTGTCATTATTTCTAGACTATGGCAGTAGTTAGAGGCAAAAGATTTAAAGTTCATTGCAGTAATTGCTGACAGTTGCCACAGAATGAGAGATGCTTTTAGTAAGCATGTGCTGCCTGTGAAAGGCAACCAACCAGGAGTGTGAAAAAGAAGGGTGGGTTTTGTAAGCTGAGAGGGACAAAAATGTAGATTTGGGCATTTTATACCCTGAAATAATTGCATTCATTTCGAAGGTGGAAAAGAAGTAAAATATCTTTTATGGTCTTTCATGTGTTTATTATAGTCTTCAAGGAAAGAAAGGTTTTAAGCTGCTGATATTAACACTTTATTTTCAGAAACTAAAAATTAAAAATAATAATTAAAAAATCAACATAAAACCTGGAAGCCAGGTTGTCACAGGGAGCAAGGTAGCTGCAGTTTGTGTCACTGGGTTTGGCACAGTCGGGGCAAGTGCTGAGCCCATCATCCCTGCTGTCCCCGTGGTCCCCTCCCTGGATACCTGCAGTTTGCCTGCTAGTCCCAGGTGGGAGGAGGCTCTCAGAAGCCCTGAGCTGTACACAGGGCAGTGTGCACATCCTGACTGGGGTGAAGCAAAAGAAAACTTTGAAACCGTATTCATAAATTCTTTGAGTTGAGAGCTTTATGCTTTTGGGATGAGTGAAGCACCTTTTATTTCATTAAGCCTTCAGTACCTTCTGCTTATTTTGCATTTCTCCCACTTCCTAGATACCAGCCAATACCAGCACAAGGAAATACATGGGGCAGGCTCCCTAATTACACTACTGTCTTCTGCTGAAGCTGTGAGCATTTATTGGTTAGTAAAGGACATCCTGCACGTATACAAGTGAGGCTTCCAGTACATAATTGTCCTCCTGTGCATAAATGTGCTCTCACCTGTGGCCTTCAGAAATGGAATCAATCAGAATTAGGAATGTTGTTTGTAAACCAGAGGTTTTAAGTATAAGTTCTAAAAGTGAGACCTTTGTCCAAATCCCAAATGTAGGGACAGGTTTTGTAAAGGTAAGTTTATGTCATGACATTAAATTACAGCAGTAATTACCAATTACGCCAGCTGTTATTTATGTAAAATTTCAATCACAATATAGTTGTATCCTAGAATTGTAGGTGAGATTTGTAGATAGCATAGCCCGGTGTCCCAACTTTTTAGAGCTTTTAGTGATATGCACACCCTCTGCAGCATGTGGGCCTAGGTGTGCTGCCACTCTCAGAGACTGAAGGGCCATGCAGAGGACTCATCACAGGAAGGCAGGCTTTGGACTTCCACGTCACAAATGAGGAAGCCAAGCCTCTGAGGAAGTAACCCGTGCAGCAGTTCTAGGTGACATGGGTGAGAGTCTTCAGAGCTAAATCACAAAATAATGGAAGAAATAGTAAAGCCAGTTTGTATAAATTTTCTTATTATCTGACCAGAGATATCAATTAATTTAAAAGAGGTATCTTTTTAATGGATAAGATACTTGCTTACATCTGACAAATGTAATGCCTTACCTTTACACCTTTACAAGTTTAACGAGTGCCGTAACCATGTTAGTCTGCTTTGCTTTTTCTGATGCATAGAGCTGTGCCATCACTTTAATATGCTTCATGTACTTTAGCTATAAGCTTTAGAAAGTAAGTGGAAGGGAAGTAATTTAGAAATGGGGACGATTTACTGAACATTCAAAACTACAGTTGCCAAATAGAATAGTGACATGCTCTAACTACACTTCAGGGCAATTATTTTTTTAAATTAGTGAGCTTATGAGAATTTTGTAATCATGCTCTACATTTTTCACTGAGATTTTACACTGTTGTGGAGGAGGGAAGGTTCTAAGTCATACTTTTTAATCATAGTATTCAAATGTGTAGCTGGCCATGTAGAAAAGAAAAAAGTTATATAAATGAATATAACATCTATTTCACCATAGCCATGATGGATTCCATATCTGTCTTGGTTGCAGTTGTATCACTGCTAAGTATAGAGCAGTTGCTTGTTGAATTATTTATTTATTTATATATTTATCTGAAACAGGGCCTTGCTGTGTAATGTAGGCTGGTCTTAAACTCGCTATATAGCCAATGCTGGCCTTGAACTCATGACAGTTTGCCTCCTCAACCTTCAGAGTGCTGTTATCACAGCCATCATTGAATAATTTGAGATGAATTAATTTTAAGGCATTCTTTCATGAATACCTTGGCTAATTAAAGAACAAATAGACAGTACTTGTATTTTCAAATTATTATCATTCACTCACGCTATTCTACCATGTATTCTAATTACATTATTCAGTGTGTTCTCTGCATTCAAGAAAAAGTGTCATTCAAGCCCCACCCATACTCTGTACTTCTTCCTCTTTGTGCTAACTTCCTACCTTAAGTCCATCTATTTTCTCCTTTTATAAAATCTTCCCCAACTTGTCACTATTAAAAATTACTTTGACTGATATGTAAAACCATAAAATAGTCCAGATGTGTGGAGTTTTTATGGGGTACCCTGTGGTGTTTTGATACATTAATACATTGTATAATGTTCAAGTCAAGGTAAGTATACTAGACTCATCTGTAGTATTTCATGGTGAAAGCCCTCAGAATACTTTCTTCTAGCTTTTGAAACAGTTCATAGCATTTCATGTAGTCACCCACCTGCTTCTTAGCTGCTAGATAAGCACATGGCTCGGTACCGTTGATCAGCCACTTGCCATCCTCCTGTGCTGCTCTGTCCTAGTGTGGGTAGCCTCCATTCTACACTTAGGTTCATTAGAAGTAGAGATTTCACTAAGAGCTCATTTAGGTTCCATACCTGCAGTACTCCTTTCTATTCCTAGCTTACTTAATATAATGATCTCCAGTCATACCCCTATTGTCACAAAGTGTAGTAGTGGCTGAGTAGTATTCTATGATGTGTATGTACCAAGCATTCTTTAGCCAGCCATCAGTTTGCTCTGAGTAGGAGTACCAGTATTCTTCTGAATAAAAATGGTAAAGGGGGCATCCTTGTCTCAATCCAGACATTAGAAAAACAAAAGCTCTCTGCTTTTCCCCCATTTAGTATTAGTTGATGGATTATCATATAAAGCCTTCAGTGTATCACTAACCTGTGAATACTATCTTAAATGCCACTTTGCTTGAAAGCCTTTTATCTACCCTCTCCTTTCCTCTGTTTGTCATACCCCTACGGTTAGGTTTGGTTGATGTTATACATCTATGAAATGGTTTCATATAAATCAGTTGAAAAAAAGCCAAGTAGTGCTAAGCATATATATGTACAATTATATTTAATATTTAGAACTTATTATCTTGATTTTATAGATGAGAAAAATGTGGCTGAGCTTTCCTATAGCTTGTGACTAATAAGCACAAAGCCCTCACCTTCCACAGGACACTGGATGTAGATCCCGTGCTTTAAACCACAGGACTGTGTTGCTTTTACTGGCTGCACAGTCTCCCAGTATTATGGTTTCTGTATAGAGGTTGGTAACCTCTGAGATAACAATAAGGAATGGGGGACATCAAGTGACTTAAAGTTCACACAAGCTTAAACACAAGTATTCTAGCCCATTTTCCATTTCCAGTGTTGCCTATGTTGCTTTGTAATTATTTTTTAAGGTATTTGGTACAGGGTCTCACTAAGCAGCTTGGATTCATAGTGATCCTCCTGTTTTAAGCCTCACCAGAGAGTATTACAAGCGTGCACCACCATGCTGTTTCTGTGGCCAGAACGGCATGCTGGGTTCTAGAGCAGCATGGCATGCGGTGTCAGGAATCGAACCCAGGTCTTTGTACTTGCTAGGCAGGTGCTTAGACTGCTGACCTATCTCCCCAGCCCTGTGATTATTTCTTATCTATTAATGTGTATGTTTTTCTATGCCTCTATGAAGTGTTCATTTGTTTTAGGGGTAGATTTCTAGATATGAACGTTGTAAAACTGCTGTTAAATTTCGAAAAATAAATTTCTGGCATCATTCTGTTAATCTTTGCATTCACCACAAGCTTTCTCTTTGGGCACTACTTGCTGTGTTGTATTGGTTATACATTTCTAATTGACCAATGCTGAATCTCAGGACCAAGAGTGGATTCTGTTTATTTAACACAAACAGATAGTAGACCCTTTATGGAATAGTATTGGGGAAGAACTTCTGGTCTTTGTATGTGTGACCCAAGGATATTTGAACCCAGAGTATGGGGAGCTGCTGACCTGTTCCCTTGAGAGAGTCTGTAGAGCTTCTGCAGTGCATGGCTTGACTTTGGTCCTTCCTCCGTTGGCGCTGCCCAGTAATAGAAGCCTTCCTCCACCCTGTATCGCTTTCTCGTGGTGTGCAGCACTGCCTTCTGCCCTGGTTTAAGCATCCTTGGTGACCTCGAACAATTCTGTGTTACAGTTCCCTTCAGGAATTTTTAGTAGTTATTTTACCCTAGCAGAAGTTAGCTTACAAATTTTACACTTCCCTTATTAAAGAGATAATTTCACAATGTAATTTGCTTCACAGGCCTCCCACAGTTACGTTAAGCAGGTGGTTGCCAAACACCAGTTCAAAGTTGATTGCTCTTACGTGAGATAAAATCCATGCTCAGAAAATTTGGCAGTGTAAGCTGGTCTTTCTCCAAAACGGACTCTCAGACAAATTTATATTTATCAGACTGTTACCCAAACTCTTTACCGAAGTTCTGTGAAATTCTGGAAAATAAATTTCTGGCATCATTCTGTTAATCTTTGCATGGCGATTATAAAGATTAATTCTCTTATTCACCACAGCTTTGGTGAGTACTTTGGCATCCAAACTCACTATACCTGTATTTAATACAAAGTTGAAAAAATATATTAAGTGATACACATTGGTGAAAAATTATCATTCATTAATGTACTGACATCTCTTATTTTTTACTAATAACTGTTAGCAAGTTAAGAATAGCGAAATTTTGTTACTGGTTCCTGGTTCCCCTCAATGGAGTCTTTAGCTGTGTGACTTGGACATACTATTTTACCTATTTTGATGTTTAGTTTCCTCATTTGTAATAGAAGAAAAAATTGCATGTTTCAAGGTGGCTGTCATGATTGAGTCACTTAATCCATACAGTGCCTAAAGTGTTCCTTGTCATGCAGAAGTCCTTTACCATTATGTTGATATTTTGTGTTTAAAATGTAACTGCATTGTTATATTTGTCACTAGTAGTAATTTGTGCAAGATCTTAGTAACTTAAAAGTAAATATGTAAATCAGCAGCATCTCCAGGAAGCCTACTGTCTGTAAGGATAGGATGGTTTTATGACTGACTAAAGACCTTACTTTAAGGGCAGTGTAGAGCAACGCAAATACTGGAATGAAATCTCTGTAATTCTGTAACAGGCAATGTGATTTTCATAGGAAAAGAGCTTCAACATCCCAAAACATTTATGGAAAGAGGTATCAGATAAGTGAGCCTGGAGTAGTGTGATTATTTTGATAGAAATATGAGAGTCCAGAAAAATATAGATCTTAAAAGAATTTAGAATAAAACAATAGATGTTTAGGTTTTTATCTAGGAAGAATGAGGAAAACAGTTTGACTAAAAATGATACGGGGTTGGGCTGGGTAGATAGCTCAACAGCATAAGCACCAGCCCCGCAAGCACAAGGACCGGGTTTGATCCCTAGCACCACATGCCGTGCAGACCCCAGAACCCCAGGCACACCATGCCAGCCCGAAAGCTGGAGTATGGTGGCTCCTGCTTGTAATCCCAGCTCAGGGGAGGCTGAAGCAGGAGGATCCCTATGAGTCAGAACTGCATAGTGAGACCCAGTATCAGTAATATAAAATAAATACAAAAATTTTAAAAAGTGGTAAGGGGAATTAAAGGACTAATGTGTGGCTGAAGGATATAATTAGACAGTGCTATGGTCTCTGGATTCCACACCTTTATATTTTGCCTTTTGGGCATTGGGTGGTCATTTAGAATTTGAGAATACTGTTATGAAGGGCCAGCAAGACAGCTCAGCAGACTAAGCACCTGCTTAGGCAAGCACAGGGATGGGGATTTGATCTGTCCCCACCCTCAAGTGTACTGAGCAGGCCATAGAAACCAGGCATAGTGGTGCACCCCTGTCATCCCAGCCCTGGCGAGGCTGTAAACAGGAGGATCACTACTAGTCCGAGAGGCTTAGTGAGACTCTGTACCAAATACATTAAAAAAAGAGAGAGAATACTATTACAAGTCTGCATTAAAAAGATTAATCTAACAACTGAGTGTACAGTGAATTGGGGCATAGAATGTGGCAGGGAGGAGAAGATACTGAAATTGTTTTAGGTGGAAGTTCATGGGGACTTATACTTCTGTTGCACAAGATGCAAAAATGGATTTTGGATATACAAGACATGGCTAGTATTGAATCTTTAGGATTTCGCAAATGAAATCATTCATTTAAAGGCTGGATAAAGGAATAGGCTCTTATTTGCCTGTGGTAGTTCAGTTTAAACGAAGCTGATTTTGTCCACACTGTACAGTTCTCATGAACTAATCTGCTGTAAAGTAGAAGCTTCATCCTTGGGCTACAGTAATGTCCCTGCCCAGGTCACCAAATTGTGTGCTTTGATGATGGGTATGCTGTGTAGGGATGTGCATTACTAGAGATCATTAGGGAGTCAGGTGTTTTACCCTCTTTTATATTTTCCTTCAAGGAAGAAGGGAGAACAGTTTGTATTGATTTTGTTAGTGCAGGTGTAGTGAAATGTAAAGCAAAATGTTGCATGAGCTGTCAAAGGTGGAGTTTATTTCTGCACCAATAACTGACATGAGTATCAAGCTTGGTCACAAGAGATGTCTTGAAATGTAGCCTCCATAACCTGGTAGTTTAGAGATTGAAATTGGTCATATTGATTTATCTCAAATTGTTGTGTTGACTGACCATTGCGAAGTCACAGGATACAGAAATGAATAGAAAAGTTAGAGAAAGGAGGGAAGAGAATTGAATATTGATAGAATGTGCAGCAACTGTAGGTTGTTCTTGGGCCTTCTCTTGCCTTAAGAGGAAAATAAATTTAAAAGGTAGGGATATGGGGCCAGGGAGATAGCTCAGTGAAAATAAAAAAAAAAAAACTAGAGGTGGATCTTTTGCAGTGAGACATGCATCCAGTTTTGGAAGAAAATATTGTCAGTAGTTCAATTCATGGATTCAAAATATATTTATTTTATCAGAACATTCTGGGATTAAATTCCTAATATTATAGACATAGTTTTATAGTAACTGAAAGCTATTTATCTATTACTCATTTTTCCAGAATTATAACACTAATGTCTGCTACTCAACTGGAGACCTGGGCTCGTGGGAAAGCATGTAAGCTAGGAAGCAGATCTTGAGTACCTATCCAGCTGACATTTGCTTACCTTGTATCCTTTGGAAAGCTGTGTTTCCCTGTGTTTAACCTGTGGCTACTTTACCTGCTATTCAGTCATTTCAAGTACCAAGTAAAAAAGAATAAATATTTTATGAATCATAAAACCTTCAGTTATTTTTCTCTTATTATTCTCATTCCCACTATTATTGAAAGGATCCCAAATCCATCATCTCCAAGAGATTATCCTATCCAGTGTGCTGTTTTCGGATGTCTGTGTTCTTGATCTCCATGGTTAGGACGGAGCAAGTGCCTGAGTCAAGATAAACAGTTCCGAGGGTCTCAGAACTAGTCAGGTAGAAGGGAGAGGCAGAGGCCTTGGCTTACTTCCTTCAAGGTGCAATGTAACTTTCACTGCTATTTTTGGACTACTAGCAGTATTTCACAGTCAGTACGGTTTTGGTCTAGAGTTTTTTCCAGTGTGTGTAAGAAGTACATAATCTGGCTGTCCTGGAGGGAGAAGAGAAAAAAATGGGAAGAAACCATGAGGTGATGTGATGTACAGAGTTAGCGTGTTACCCACAAGTGTGTCAGTGGCAGGTCACTATCTACCGCTTCGTAAAACAAATGGTTACAGGATCTTTTGAAGGAGCTGTTTTGCAAGACTTACCCATTTATTTATGCACAATTAAGGGGACCAAAGGTTTAATATTGTTTGAGGCTTTTTTTTTGAGGAATGTTTAAAGAGATAGTACCCTAAAATAATTTTGATTGTGAGGCTTTTGTTTTTACAGAATTGATAGTAGATTCTTAGTAAATCATTGCAGTGCACATTGGAGTTATAAAGACAGTTTGTTCTCTAACACAATATTTAAACAGCTTCTGGGCTATTAAAACTGAGAAAGTTTTATGCCTGTAAGTAGTAAACCCCTTAGGTGCCCACTTAAGGGCTTCTCAGATGACAGAAACCAAGCACACAGAGCCCACTTACACGTCACACCTGCAAGGTCCCCACCCACCTGGTGGCAGCTAATGAGGAAACTTCAGCCTTCTTTATTCAGTGCTATGAAGCAGATATTACATTAGCTCCTTTAGGATTCACTCTGTTAAAATTAAACATTAAAAATCTAATTGAGAAACTAAATAGAATTAAACAACTAATTTGACCAAAGATTTGTTTATACCCTACATGATCAGTATCATATACTTTTAACTAGAGAAATCATGATCACTTAGCGTTGTTGTTCCACCTAGGAAACTTGGCTATTCTATTTGTGGAATATTAGAGGCAGATTATATTAAGTTTAAAAACTAAAAAGTAATTAAATGTAAGTTTTAGAAAGTTTTGATACTGAAAAATGTTTTAATAATTGTATTTTCAGTTGTGGTTACTCTGGTGTTTTCAGAACATGACAATAGAAAATTAGTAAGTTTATTTTCAAGAACTGAATTCTAATGCTGAGGAATTTATTCTTTTGATAATTTGAAATTAATTGAATACATTTCACCATCTATATGGAAATCTTTGTATCATTTAAATATTTTATATTACTTGAAGAAATCCCCTGCCAGACTGCAAAATCAAAGGTTGTTTTATGTCGATGGATAAACAGGTGATACTCATTTTTTAAAAGTAGTGGGGTTAGTTTCTAAGGAAAAGCTTCTTAACATTTAAGTCCTATTAAGTTCCATAAATTAATTATGTAGTGTCCAGAGTGATGGCTCAGTGAGTAAGCGCTTCCCTGGCAAGTGCAAGGGCCTGATTGCAATCCCCAGTTCAGAAAAGAAAAGAAAAAAAAAAATGTAACTAAATTGTTCCCTGTATTGGTACTCCTTTCAAGGCCTATTTCTGTCTACAAACTATTCTATTAATAGGGGTTCCTTCTCTTTAAAGTTTTTTGTTTGTTTGTTTGTTTGTTTGTTTTGCTCTGAATCCTTTAGGTAAAGTTTTAGGCAAAGCATTAGGCAAGCAATAAGTATTTAATAAATACTCCTGGTTCTATGACTTCTTTGGTTGTTTGTTTTGTTCTGGGGATGGAAGCCCAGTCTTCTGTGTACTAGGTTAGCAAGCATTCCTCTACTGAGCTGTGCTTCAGGCCAAGGCCTGGCACCATTGTCCTCAAAGAGAAGCCCCTTGCTTCTTAATGGTGGAGGAGGACAGCTTCTGTGAATATGAGATTCGTATACAATCAGTAGAAGGCACAGAGGTATACATTTTTTATATATGTCTCTTCACTTCTTGTCACTGGAGTGATCATTTGTGACTAAAGGTGATATGTGGATTTTTATAGAATCTGTAATTTTAAATTCTCAGGTCCATGAATAATATTTTGAAAGCATTAAGAGTACACCAAGGAATCTTGCATTCATAGGCATGTTTGCTTCATGCTAGTTTTTGCCAGAATACATGTGGAACTTTTTGTCCTGAAATATACTTGAATTTTCAATAAAAAACTCAATTGTGGAAGTCTTTTCTAAACTGTTACATTTTTTGTGTGTTCATAAGCTTCATAGTGGAGTAAATTGAGGCTACAAGTAGTTACAAAGTCTAAATAGAAATGCCATTACAGTGAAAGACATCTTGGCCTCAATAATTGATCACCTGTGTTCAAAATAACATTGTCCTGTTCAGTGCTGTAAACTTTGACTTCTTTGTATTACAATATCTACATCATTTCCTTTATATCAAAAGATAGCGATATTAAAGACTTCTATTTTGTTCACCACAATATTCAAATAATATAATTATTGGTAGCTATAATGTAGGACAATAAAAAACAAATTGACAAATTAACTGAAGTCTGTTACAGCCCCTTTTCATTACTGATTTGTTCTGGCAAAATACTATTTTAGTTAAGTTAACATTGCTTGTAGATATATATTTACATGTACAAATCCTGCAAATATGCTTAATTTTACATCCTTAAGTTACTAGTAGAAAAATAATCTTCACTTGGTCTTAGCCAAAAGGCCAAAAAGCAATAGAGAAATAATCTTGAAAATTTATTCTTGATGTTGAGATTTGTAACATGAAAATTTCACTTCAAACTGGAGAATGGTGTTAGTTTACCTATAAGAATATCTTTCTAGGAGCCGGGCGTGGTGGCGCACGCCTGTAATCCCAGCACTCGGGAGGCTGAGGCAGGAGGATTGTTATGAGTTCGAGACCAGCCTGAGCTACAAAGTGAGCTTAAGGCCAGCCTGAACTGCATAGTGAGACCCTGTCTCAAAAAGACAAAAAAAAAAAAAAAAAAAAAAAAAAGAATATCTTTCTATAACTGTAAAAGATATTTCAATAATGAGAAAAATCTGTTTTTAAAGTTTTGAAAATAAAAGTATTATATAATATTTAATAATTATAATAGCTTCATATAGCTACAAAAAGTTGTAGTACATCTGATACATAAATTATGACTTAGGGTATACTTATCATGTACAGAACACCTAAATTTAATTATTAAAAAGCTAAAATGAGGGCCAGGGAGATAGCTCAATAGAATAAGCACTTGCCTCGCAAGTGCAGCGTCCTGAGTTCAATCCCTAGTACCACAAAAAGAAAAAGTTAAAACATTAGTGGTTAAAAAAAAAAAATTAGTGGTTTACATTAATTAAAAAACTTAAATAGTAAAGCTAAATTTTGTAATATCCATTGAATAGAAAGTTTTCTATTTAATAATTAAGATTTAAGGACATTTATTCAAAGAATTAACTAAATTTGTTTTCTTCTTAGAATTGCAACACAATTCTAGTGAGATGTATTAGGAATCAATTGCTGTGAAATTTTTTTTGTACATGGTCTATCACGTTTTGTGAAAGTTAATACAGCATGCATACTAAAGTATGTTTATTGATTTACTTTATCAGGAGAGCAATATACTCATACATGATAAACATTCCTTATTTTATTGCTAGAGAAAACTTTATTGTAGTTCTGTTATTTCTTTTGTGCTTTAGCTCTAGCAAAAATGTCCAAATTCTTTTCTGTTTGTATCCAGCATATTCCTCTAGGGATACAAGATCCTAACTGTGTTTGTAATATGTTATCAATTTTTATTTTTTATTTATTTTTCTTTAAATTTTTAAATTATGTATTTATTTATATCTGATGTTATGTGTTAGATGCCCCTGTTATAGCATTGTAATTAGGGAAGCAATTTAATGTTTTAATTTCAAGAAATATGCTTCATAATTCTTTGCTCTTTTGATAGTCGAAAGGCCTGTAGTTTTAGTATGTACTCCTTAGCAAGGCATAGTGATACACACCTGTAATTCCGGTGTTTAGCCTGAGGCAAGAGGATGACTATGAATTTAAGGCCAGCCTGCATATGGAGTGTGATTCTGTCTCAAAAAAAACAAGCAAATAAAATTTAACTAGATGCCATGTTCATTAAATGTAGCTTCTAGGACTGAATAGAGTGATTAGCAGCATTTTTGCATTGATTACTTTTCCTTCCTGAAAAAAACATATTTCTAGGAGTTGAGAAAAACATATGAAGAACCAAGCTATAATTCAACATGTAGAAGTAGCAAATATGTCATAAAACATCTTTGAGTAAAAAGTATAAACCAAACTGTATGTGAAACATCATTACACCAGGCAAGTTTCTTAGGACAGGTTGACTCTTTATCTGAAATGCTTAGAACCAGTTATAGTCTTAATTTTAAACTTCACAGACTTAGGCAGACTTTGACATTCGTTAGGACACACTTTAGCCCTGGGACTCAGTCTAAACGTGAAATTCATGTTTACTTTCTATGCGCTTTGTACACATGCCCAGGAGTTAACTTTCTGCAGTCTGTTTACTCTGTATACACGTTGATGATCTGCATCCTGTCATGTGATGTCAGTTGTAGAATGTTCTACTTATTGCATCAAGTCAGTGCATGAAATTTGGTATTTTGTCGCATTTTAGATGTTGGGGCCAGGGAGATAGCTCAGTAGAATAAGTACTTGCCTGGCAAGCACAGCGTCCCGAGTTCAATCCCTGGAACCGCAAACATACATACATACATACATACATACATACATACATACAAAATAAGGGATGGGTGCTAAACTGTACATAGAGTGTCTTTAACTTCAGTGAGTAAAGATTAATAACAGTGCAAAAAGAAATTGATAAACAATTTCATAAAAAATACATTTAAGCATATGACAGCCAGATTCACTTATAATCTTTGACATGTACATTAAAAAGTGTGGTAAAATGCCAGTTTTCACACTGATAGTTCTATACAATATTATTGGGGAATGTCAGTAACAACAATAAAGAATTAAATATTTAATGATAGTCTTCATGAACAAGTTATATTTAAAACAGATTCAGACAAACTTCTAAGTATGAAAATTGTTGCATTTTCAATTTTCTTTTTCAAAATATTTTATTTATTTATTTGGGACAGGGTGGCTTGGTGTGTGGTACCAGGGATTGAACCTGGGTCCTTGCACTTGGCAGGAAGGTTCTTAGAAGGCTGAGCTACCCTCCAGGCAGATGGTATTTTCTCTGAGATCAGAATTGAGGGATTTTAAGCTCTCAGTAGAAAAGCTGTTAATTTACATTTGTTTTTCTTTAAACATGTAAGACAAGTTTAAAACAATACAATGCATAATACATTTAGTAAGACAAGTCAATGTTAATATCTCAACAGTTCCTGTATATCACAAGCCCCTCAGTATGCTGGGCATGTAAAATTGGAAGAAATATTGTCCCTAGTCATCTCAGAAACCAATTAAGTCATAATGATTTCTAAATAAACTCCACATAGTCAATTTTCAATTTGAGATAGGTCCAACAAGGATTTATATCCCTTTGTAGGTTGTAGTTTACATATTATAATCATCTTTTTTTTGTTTTTTGTATTTTTAGTACAGGGTCTGCAGGGTCTCACTGCATAGATTGGACTCGTAGTGACCCTCCTTTTGTCAGTCCCCCAAGGGCTGGGAGTACAGGCCTGCACCACCATGCCCAGTCAGCCAGCTCAGCACAGCCTGGGGGCAGGGCCTGCACAGCAGCCAGGCATTGAACCCTGGCTGCTAAGTTCTGCTGAACTGTCTGGCTGGCCCTATAATTATCTTGACAAAAAGCCTTATCAAGCCCAGTACTGAGTCCAGAGAAAACTAAGCATGTAGGTGGTGGGTGCCATTGTTATCCTAATTTTACAGAGGACATAGAGAATGTAATTTCCTTAGGATGCTTAACGATTTATTTGCTAGTTCAGCTTAAACTATTTAAAACTATGTATTCATCTCTATTTTGCAAAAAAAAAGGCCTAAGATTCAGAAGTTAAATGATTATTACAAGACCAAATGGCTGGCACTCCTGTACTGCACTACCTCACTAGAGGCCTTCTAAGGAGAACAGAGAAAGAACAGTTTTGCTAGCACTTCTCAACCTGATAAGAACCAACCATAGGGGGTGGGGATATAGCTCAGTGGCACAGCACCTACCTGGCAAGTACAAGTTTGATTCTCAGTAAAAAAAAAAAAAAAAAAAAAAAAAAAAACACAAATCAAAATGTGTAGTTCCTCCAAGAAAACAATTGCAATAAAAAGAATGTTCTTTTTTATGAAACAATTCAAGCAGAAGCAAATAATTTTTGCTTCTCATTGATTCTGATGTGAGAAGAAATTTTCAAGATGGCTGGGTAAAAATCACTATTAATTTAAGGCTCACTCCTCTGCTTTGTAAGAAGACCATCAGCAGCCCAGAGCTGCTGTGCCAACAGAATTCCAGCTTTTCTGTGGGATGATCCAAAAACAGCAAAGAGAAGGCATAACATTTCTTCACATTCACAAGTGTGTGCACGCATGTTATGCCATTCCCATCATCGGCCACCTTTTGGTGTGCATAAATTAGTTAGAATACTTCGATTTGCAAGTTTTTTTGTAGTCAGTGGAGTTTTTTTTTCCATACAGAAGAAAAAGGCAGAGTAGTTTAAGAGCATGTAAGGCCTTTGCACTTTGTCTTGTATTTGTACAGCTCTTAACTATTTATGTTTAGTCTGATTTTAGGACATTTACTTTAACATTATGCTTTCATGTGTGAAAGACATTTGCCAGATTAAGACCTCGAGCTGTTTCTCTTGTTCTGTTCAGAAGCAGGTTTACTCAAGTACTCTGATCTGAAGCAGAGAATATGAAGTAAATACAAGATCTTAAAGAGAGGGCATGGCTCAGTAGGTTAAGTAATATTTAATCTTGTGTCTTCATAAATAGATCTCACTCTTAGTAGTCTTACTGACAAACTAAAAAATGCATACCAGAATTATTTAATGATCTATTTAGGAAGTAAACAACTGAGTTAAAGAAATGAGGCAGAAATAAAGAGTTAGACTGGGTATGGAGCACATTCCCAAGCACCTTTATTTTCAGGCCAAAGCATCACTACACTATCTGTTGAGCACAGAGGTATCAGCACAGTCTTTGGTGATGGGCAGAATGTAGAAGGGCAGTGGGTAGCAAAGAGGAAGGGGAGACCACATGTCATGTATTTAAAATTTCTTCTTTTTTAAATTACAGCAAACTCAGTAAAGCTAGAAATGCAAAGTGATGAAGAGTGTGACAGGAAACCCCTGAGCCACGAAGATGAGATCAGGGGCCATGATGAGGGTAGCAGCCTAGAAGAACCCCTAATTGAGAGCAGCGAGGTGGCTGACACCAGGAAAGTCCAGGAGCTTCAAGGCGAGGGAGGAATCCGGCTTCCGAATGGTAAACTGAAATGTGACGTCTGTGGCATGGTTTGCATTGGGCCCAATGTGCTTATGGTACATAAAAGGAGTCACACTGGTAAGCAGCCGCAAGCATAACTGATGACTGCCTGTGACATCTGATGTTGATATTACCTGACATCTATTCTCTTTCCTTTTCATTCAGGGGTGACAGTGGTGAAACTACCTTTTCAGAATTCTGCTAGTATTGGATTGCTGGAAAGCAGAGAGTAGCCTGGGTCTTGACTTCCAGCCTTCAAATCTGAATAGCATATCAGAAAAGAAGTTTGGGATTCAGTTTCCACAGTTCTTAATATAGCAATAATATGATAAGGGTTCAAAAGGCATAGGAGAATTTCATTGGGTAACTTAATCTTTTTGTATTTCTATACATATTTTACCATACCCATGGGCAGGTAATAGAGTTTGCTAGCTAAGATTTTATAGTACAAAATGGCACTCACACATTTATATAAGGATGAATCATTTTCCCATTATCTAGTTAACTTCTTCAAATTTGATTTATAGTCAGTCTTTGCCTACCACAGGCCTCAGCAATAGGCAGGTACTTTCCTAGTTCAAGAACATTAGTATCCTTTTCCTGTTTTAGTTATAGCCTCTGCTAGGAGGTATGTGGGGGCAGAACTGAAAAGGGTGATAGATCCATAGGTGAAAATTTGCAGCCATGGTAATGTCCTTCCCAATGAGAAGGCCTTATTAAATCGTTACCAATCTTTCACCAAAATTTAAAACTAAAAAGCAGCTGAGATGATTCCAGTTAGAAAGGAAGATAGTGGACTTTTTAATGTTTCATGTTTACGTAAAAATTGTTTGAAGTAATGTAGCTTTCACTATAATAGTAGTATTCTACAGCAAAATACTAATAACAGTCATATAATTTTAGCATGTGATAATCTTTTTTAAAGAGTGATAAATCACTTTGAAGAAATTTATTTATAAGGGGCCAGGGAGATGGGTCAGTGGAATAAGCACTTCCCTGGCAAGCACAAGTGCAAGGGCCTGAGTTCAATCCCTGGTTCCGCCACAAAAAAAATAAATTTATTTATAGTTTTAAATCTAAAAAATTTAATAATTGAGATTTAGACCTTAAAACATGAGATGTAAGTTGAGCATGGTGCCACAGGCCTGTAACCCCAGCACTCAGGAAGCTGAGGCAGGAGGAGCATTGAGTTCAAGGCCAGCATGAAGTATATAGTGAGACACTATCTGAAGGAAAAAAAAAAAGAGAGAGAGATGTGTAAGTTATATCAAAATGATTATAGCTCAAACTTCTCAAGTTGCACATGAAGAAACAGTCAATTGATTGTAGGTAGGAACATGGCTGAGGCTAGAACCAGGATGTACTGACTTCTAGACTGTTTGTTTGACTATACCATGCTTGATATAATATAGCCATGGTTTATTATGAAATATGATTATAAGCCTGATGTTTTTTTAAATTATTACAAGAAATGATACATTACGATCATTGTTATCATACTCACTACCTTCAGTTATATATACTTTTTCCAGCGAACAGGCAGTTACCTTTTTGCTTCTGTTTTATTTTAAACTTCCTTTTTAAAACCACTGTGCTCTTAAAAATTTGTATTACTAATACAAAGTTATCTTTAGTTATCTAACATGTTGTAGGAAAATTGAGAGATCAAGACTGATGCTTATTTGATAATAAAAAAGGGTAAAGATTACAAAATAACTAACCTACTTTTTATCAATTTAAATGGGTTCCACAAAGTTACAATACGTTCACCATATTAGAACAAGAGTACTGAGGAAGATAACATTCATTCAAGTGTGGGACTTCTCCCATTCAATGAAAGACAAACAGTCTGAGGACTTCATAGTTGAATTACACATAGCATTAATTTAAGACTAACATTTATACTGAAAACTATTTTTGGAAGATGTTTTAGTAAATGTTTTAAGTTCTTAGGTAAGAAAATGCAAAGAAAAAAAATTTAGGGTTATCAATATTGACTGCATAGTAATATCCATAGGGATTATTTATAAATCAAATATTATATACCATCCATTTGATATTTACTGTTGTAGTACAGTCAACGTATTTTAAAACTGAAAATTATATAATTGACATGGAAAGTGCTTATCCATAGTTGTACACATTTCCACATGAGTCCTAAGGATATGAGACACAACTAGTGAGGGCAGGATAATGGACTAAATAACCATTTAAAGTACACTGCAGTACTGTGTACTTTTTTGGTAAATGCTTATTGGAGCACTGGTAAAATTATTATGATCTAGGAGATTTTTGTCAGTGTTAATAGCCAGTTATTCATAACAGACTTTGAGATACCCACCAGGCTTTCTTGACTTTGCAATTTTGGAGGTTACATCTTAGTGCTTAAAATGTGTTTTTGGTGACCCAGTTTATATATTAGACAGGGTCCTGACATTTCAAACCCATTTTATTACTGTTTGAGAATAGAATATCTATTTGTGTTTTAACTTGATTGAGAAAGATATAGTCAGAGTCTACTCATTAACCAAGTATTTTTTCCACAATATCAACTACAATCTTCATTTTACAAGTTTCCACGCTTAAATATTCATAGCTATTATAAAAGCCACTCTCTTCCATCTGTATACAGCCTTTGAGCAACATATTTTTGAATACCTTAACTAAGATGCACAACCACCCAGTTATTATAGTGATGTGGAGTATCAGATCTAGTTCACTTCTTCTTTCTTTTTCACACTCTACCAAAGTGCCAATTTCATTGTCTTATTAATGGCTTGGCATTATTTCTTTGGCAGTGCTTCTTTAGTAAATAATCAGGTAATATTGTCATCCGATACTCCAGGCACTCTTCTTTAGAAATATAGGGAGCAGAACACAGATCTGGAGCATTATGAATTCAGATCCTTAATTTTACCTCCCTTTGGGATAGATTATGCCCATCTTTATAGTTTTCAGCACCCTATTTAGTGCACTGCAGTGTTGTACAACCATTTTCTTGTCCTAAGATGCTCTCTTCAGGTCCATATGATTGTCAGGAATACCCTCAATTTGATTCACCAGAGCAAATTGATGTCTGTATATTTGTATTTTGGTTGAGTATTTAAATTCAGATTTAAAAATAAGTAGCCATTGAAGTACATAAACTACTGAAATAAATTATTGCATAATAAAATTACCTGTAATTTCATCATGTGAATAACTAGAAATGGACAAATAGATATGAGTAGACTGAATCTTAAAAACAAAACAGATTGAGGACAGACATGAAGGATACCATGGCAACATCTTGTTTCCTCCTGCATCCACAATTGTTAATCCATGCATCTGTGACCACCACTGGGAAGATTCACTGTCACACATCCAACAGACTGCTTACATATTTTGAATTGGTGTACTCTCTAATATCTTTAATATTGAATTGTTAGGGTTTTTAAAGATTTTTCTTTGATTTACATTTGACAACAAATGATTTTTTTCAAACTCTAAAGTGACTCAAGGAAGGCCAATTGATTCAGTACATTTAGTCAGAAGAACAAATTACCAGAAAAAAAATGAGATGTATTAGATAAAACTTGATGGATACTTTTTTTACATGTATACCTTTTGTATTGACAAGAAGCTGACTTTTTATTTATCATCATGTAAATTTGCATACATCATTGTACTGCCTGGGCCAAGAAACATCCCACGATACTTAATAGAAGGATTGCAAATGTTTTACAGGTGGTTTTCCAAAAAAGTGGTTTAATACCCTTATTTATTATTGTTAAAACAGAATATATATGTGTTTTGTATTTGAAGTACTCCTGCAATATGAATTATATACTTAAAAGTAATCGTTTATCTTCTGCTTTCATTATTTCCTGTGGTAGTATTACTAAAGGATTCACTATAGTTTTAATTACATTTGGTGTTATGATAAAATTATTATTGAAATCATATTGTTTCATATAATCAAAATTTTAAGAATAGTTCAGCAGTCTTCAACCTAAAAATAAGGAAACCCTGTAAAAGTGATATCCAAAGTAAGAAACATCAGGACTTATTCATAACGCCTCAAAGTCTGTTGAGTTGAAATCAAAGTGTGTTGTTGTTGGTATCTTTTGCCTTTCAAAAACAATACTTCCAGCTGGTTGGGGGGGGGGGGGCTCATGCCTGTAATTCCCAGCACTCTGGAGGGCCAAGGCAAGAGAATTGCAAGGTCAAACCTAGCCTGAGCAGCTTTGTGAGCACCTGCCTCAAAAGAAAACATTTTGAAAATGGCTGGGGATGTCCTTCCGTGTGAAGATCCCAGTTCAATGTCTAGTGCTGATCAAAAAATTTTACAAAGTTATCCTCCTCATGCCTTATCCTTGGCATTTCATGGCATGGGGAATTTATCAAAGGCCCCCACCATAGAAGACATTCCTAGACTTTCATTTTTCCTGTCCTTTTTGAAGATGACTATATAAACTCAGAAGTAGTTTTTTAATAAAAAAAAAAATTGAAGATATCTGGAGTAGTTTACTGTGTAAAAGCTAAACTGTCATTACTCCCATTAAATTCAATTAGTTGAAATTTAAAATTATTACTTTTTTCTTTTCTTTTTTTTTTTTTTCCAGAACCAGGGATTGAACTCAGGCCCTTGCACTTGCCAGGGAGTGCTTATTCCACTGAGCCGTCTCCCTGGCCCTTAAAATTATTTTTTAAAAGTGTTTGCTATTAGCCTTTTTTAGCTTATTAGTTTAAATAATGAAATTTAAATGTAAATTAGAGATTTTTAAATGAATTTAAATGTTATAGGTGGTTGAAGAGGAAAGGCTAAGTCAGCATAGCTACTACAGTATTTTCAAGGGAAAATACATTTTGTTTAATATTCTTACTAGTATAATTCTTCTTAGAGGTTTTTACATCTACTAATGCCCCAGCAGAAATGTAATCATATACTGCAAAGAATTTTTTTAAATTTAAAAAGTTACTTCATTCCTATTTATTATTATTCGGGAAAACCTTACATACAGGGATTCTAATTCATTTCCAATCACATATTTGAATTGAAAAAATTGAAATAAAAAAGAAAAGTATAACATAGTTGCTATTTTCTCCTTTTCAAAAAGCTTAGTTGTTTGTAAAAGAAGTGCCTCTGTCATTGCTATTTCAGTGGTGGGGTAGAAAGTAGATAATTATGACTTTGAAAAATTACTCTTTGCAGGAAAATAAAATCAAACATTCAAGTTAAGTTGCATATATGTATTTATAAAAAAGACATATTCAGAAATTAGATTTAAAGGAGTTTTTTTTAAAACTTTACATGACAAGTTTCAGATTCTTAACCAAATGAATCAAACTAGTTACATGAGATACAATTTTAGGTAGCTTTAACACATTGAGTGCTTTTTCAACAGATTGCATCATTATAAGATGAGTCTATTATAAATTTACCTCTAAGAGTTCTAGATTTCTTAAGAAAAAGAAATCACCAGGCACACAGAGATTGTATTTTTTTATATATTGTTTCTCTTTAACTTCCTAAAAGGTCAAGTTTAACACAATTCAAGATTTACCTGATCTATGCATTTAATTTCTTCAGGAGTTGTAACAAAGCTGTTTGATAGAATTTGTAGTGGCTACTGCAGAAGGTGACTGCAGTGAGCCCTCATTTCTTTATAAAAGAATCACTAGGTTTGCATATATCAAGGGCCAAAAAATATAGAGATTTTATTTTTCACTATTTTGATGAATGTTTCAATAAAGATAATATGAAGCATGGTAATCCATTGTGTATTTTTTAAAAATTAAATCTTGAACCATCATCTGACATCAAGTACAGAAATATTTTAGTTCTATTTGAACTACTTTAAAAATTTTTTTTTTATTCTAAATTTGGAGCTTTAAGTAATTTTACTATTTATTGATATATTAATTTATAATTTTCTTCATGTTTGTCTTTATGGATAGGAAGATTTATAATAATTTTGCTTTTTTCATTGTTGGATAATACTCTCAGTTTGATCCCACTTGGCCATTTTTCTACTTCATCACCTACATGTTTTTATGTGTGATGGCAGGTGACAACTTGCTTTTGGCAGTAGACAAAACTGACAACTCAGGCTTAATCTGTTTTATAATAATATCAATAATAGAAAAATGAGAAAAGAGTCCTGTTAGACATTTTCAAAAAATGATGGTAATGTTTAAGAAATTTCTAGATGAATAATTTTCCTTGGGTTTTTCTGTAGTTATCAGGAAATTTTAGCAAAGGTTTCACTGACCATAATAATCAAGAGATGTAGGCTCTATTGGAGATCTGTGGTCATGAGCTTTGTAAGCAGGCTCATTCACTATCCTTTCTTTGGCTCCTTTCCAGCTGAAGAAGGAGTTAGCCTGCAAGTCTCTTCCAGTTCAAAACTTCTGTAAGTTTTAAACAGATACCATGGTAGAATTTATAGAATAAGTTTTTGTATTCAAATTGACCAGTTCCAGTTCTCAACTTCCAACTCTGTGGCTGCAATCAGATACTTTGAATGTGAACCTCAATTTCATTTCTAAATTGAAATTAATATCTAATTATTAATATAATTCTAAGGATTGAAATATTATATATAAAGCAATTATTGAGGCAGTAAAGTAATGGTATCTACTTGCCAGCCACTGATAAATACTATTATTGGTACTATTCTGAGCCAACAACAGGAATCTTGTCTCAAATTTACATGTAGAGAGGAAACGACTGGCCAACCAAACCTTGAGATTTGTTTATTAACAAAACCAATTCAAGGGAGAGGTATTTAGGTGACTTATAAGAAGGTGAACATCAAAAACAGACCTGGCTCTGGTTAAGAGTGGATTATAAGTAGTCATTTGCACTTAACCCACTTGGTCTTTCCACTTCTCCCTCCCACAGGGGAACGCCCCTTCCACTGTAACCAGTGTGGAGCTTCTTTTACTCAAAAGGGTAACCTTCTGAGACACATAAAGTTACACTCTGGAGAGAAGCCCTTCAAATGTCCTTTCTGTAGCTACGCTTGTAGACGAAGGGACGCCCTCACGGGACACCTCAGGACCCACTCTGGTAAGTGTCACCACGCCTTTGACAAGAAGGCTGAAGTTGAGAATTCAAGAGCATGCTACCGCATAATAAGTACCCTATAGCAGTGACATGCATAGTGTTGTCCTTTGTGTGTGGAAGCTGATCACGCTTGTGAGATGCACGTGGCCTTTTTCAGATGGACAAGTTGGCAAAAAGGAGCGCAGTAAACTAAAGAGTTGCTTAAGGATATTGGAATGAGAAAAGTGGCTGTTATGTGCATTTTATAATTTAATTTTATAATTATTAATTATAAAATGGAATATGGCTAGCTCAGGATAATTGAGTACCTAGTGAAATGTAACAGTTTTATCCAGAGATGTACAGATAGCCATAACTAAGAAGTTAAAGGTAGAAAATTAATGTGAAATACTCTCATCCCAGTTTTATATGCTCCTTCTGTCTATAATGGCATATTAAACTTTAATATTAATGGGAAGATATAAGGAAGTGTTATTGTCATCTACATTGACAAATTATATTAGAAAATTGGCAGGTAATGCTTGTATTATCTTTATATTTTTCCTGTTTTTTTTTAAAACTACACTTATGAATTACATAAGGCTACTTTAATCATTAACTCTTAAATTTAGAAGTTATAAAAATGAAATTAATACAACTATTAAACATATTTTAAATACATGTTATGCTTTTCTGTCTAATACAAAAGTAATTTACTTTGCATTTTATTTTTATTTTAACATTATGCTCTGAATATCCTCTCAAAGTGACACCATTTTATTTTGAAACTTACTATGCATTTAAAAATATGTTCAAGACATGACAGGTATCTTCTTTATGTACTTTGGTTCAGTAAAGTATTACAGAATTGCCCAAGGATTGTGTAGTATATAGGTTTTCTTACACATTATTGCTGGAACTTTGTGCAATGATAACTTTAAACATCTGCGTTATTCCTTACAGAATTGTGTTGTTTTTAACATCATACTTATTGTACGTATACAATTTTGTCCCTTTTCATAAGACATAGTGCTTGTAACTCCAATTGTGCTAATTTTGTAACTTACTTGATAAATCATATTTCTGCAGAAGTATAAACAGCATACTCAAATGAAGTGATTAATGACAGTTTAGTGGTGACTGATAGGGACAAGATGGTCATCTGTGTCATCACCCAGGAGTGATATCCTTCCAATTGCCTTCCAAAATATTAGTCATCACCAGTGCTCTTTTACTTACTAGAACATAAGACGTAGATACTACAGCCCATGACCTTCTGATTGACCAGAGCTCAAAAGTTATCATTATAGTTTTCTCCTTCCACTGACTTCCATCTTCCCCTGACTCTCTGTCTTCTAATACCTGGGCTAGAGCAGATTGATTATCTCATAGGTAACCATAACCTTAATTCCTGCAAATTGTGAGTCTTTGGTGCTGTCTGTGTTTACTGCAGGTTTTTTCAATCACAAAAATTACTGGCTATTGTTTTTAAGAGATGTCTGCTGAACCCATTGAATCCTAAACATGATTCTCCTTTATCTCATTATATTAACAACTTAAAATCTATTCAGTAATCTTCAAACATTACCAAAAGTAGCCAAGTTATCCTCCTGTTAGTTCAACAAAAATAGCCAACAAGTATTCTCCACTTCCCATCCAACAATACTAGAACCTTAACCCTGGCAAAAGTATGTTTTACTTGGAGACTGAGACTCTCAGAAGTGCCAGACTTTGTGGCCAGAGTAAATATCCTTTATGTTCAAAGTATTCCAGTGGCTACTTCCATCTTACCTTCTTTGTTTTCAGATTTGTATAATCTGGCTGCATGAGATTCCCAGCTGGCATCCATATGTGAAGCATTCCCTTGGAAGGTTGCTCCATCTTTTAATTTAACCAGCTGATTCTAGATGGCAGAACACGATATATGACAGGCAAATTCTATAGCATTGAGCTTATTGCACTTTCTTTGCCATGGTAACTAATAAAACAGTCTATTAAATTCATAAACATAGGACCTTGTAGTACTGAAGGGAAAGGAAAGACAAGCCTATATCTTAAATGCCTATCATTTCCCATGAGAATATTTTTTTTAATCTCCTCCATGATGGAAGAAATCCAATGCTATCTTCCAGCCACTACTTGATTACTTTGTCTCAGTGGAGAATAATGCCTTATCAGGATCTTGGCACTAGAAAATCAAGTGGTAGTTAATTCAGTTATAGAGGTGGTCATCCGTGTGGTGGAACTCATAGTTTCAGCCTTTCCCCTTAGTACATGAGCCCTTGGAGAAAGAACTAGAGCACTAATGTAAACATATTGACATAAGATCATTTACTTTGTGGAGATTACTAAGAGCTTTCTCCACCCAAAAAATGTGGTATAGGACACCATGCACTCATATTTTGTGCGTATTCTGAGAGATACATCCACATACCCCATCATCAGTATTCATTTTGGTACTATTCATTTGATCAGATGAATCAAATTTCGGAATAAGCCTTTGATCTTATTTGCTCTGAAGTTTAGGAAAAGAAGGGATTTTATTATTATCATTATTTTATGTATTTAGTACAGTGTCTATAGGGTCTCACTATATAGATCAGACTCATAGGGATCCTCCTATTTTCAACCTCCCAAGTGCTGGGATTACAGGTGTTTGTCACCATGCCCAGTCTCAATTGTTTTGTCAGTGTGCCCCAGAGGCGGGGCTGGCATGGCAAGCCAGGCTTCAAATCCTGGTCCCTGCAACGGCCTAAATAGACGCTTTAATCTGCTGAGCTATCTAGCCAGATTAAGAAGGGATTTTGAACTTTCTGAAATTTCAGCTGTGTTCTGACTTGAGCATTTGAGGCCATTAATTTGTCTTCTCACTTTTTTGGTTTTTTATTTTTATTTTTATTTATGTATTTATTTGTATTTATTATTATTATTATTTTTTTTTTTTTTTGTGGAACCAGGGATTGAACTCAGACCCTTGTGCTTGCCAGGGAAGCACTTATTCCACTGAGCCATCTCCCTGGCCCTAATACATTGTCTTCTCACTTTTAAAAAATTTATTTTACTAACTTACTTACTTATGTATTTATTTATCTATTTTTATGCATTCAGTACAGGGTCTACAGGATCTCACTACACAAATAAGACTCATAGTGATCCTCCTGTTTTCAGCCTCCCAAGCACTGGGATTACAGGTACACACCACCATGCCCAGGCTCAGTTGCCGTCTCAGGGCCCACTAGGGGTGGGGTTGGCACAGCACACCGGGGATTGAACCCTGGCTCTTGCGCCTGCCTAAGCAATATCTTCACTTTTGTGTGTCTTCTTTGGACCCTTTGAACCTGCCTTGTCATGACATAAGGTTTTGTTTTTGAGGAATGGGGGATTGAACTCAGGCCCTTGCACTTACCAAGCAAGCTCTTATTCTACTGAGCTATCTCCCCAGATCCCCATAAGGTTTGTACTGCTGTTGCTTCCAAAACCTCACCATGTCATGCTTCAGTCCATATTACAAAGAGCGATGTCATAGTAGTCCTCCTGACAGCATATAATATGACTTCAGTATTGCATTATTACCTGGTAAGGGGGTAAGGAGGCCATCCCACTCTTCACACATGAACAGTCCAGTCCAGGGATTCATTTTGACTATCTGGAGCCTTGGGACATCCAATAGTTCTTATTAGGATCCTGACAGTAAAGCAGCGCCACACTCAAATAGGGAAAATTTGGGAACATGAAGGCACAGATACCTTCCCATGGCTAGGTGTGAGGGAAGCCAACAAAGGTGGGTTGAGGCATTCCAAGGCCAACAATAGCAGGAAGCCATTACCAGGCTTAAAGGGGAAAAGGGACTAAGTGGTTGCTGGGACTAAGGGAGATAGGACATAATCTTGATCACTGACCTGCTGTAGAGAAATGTAGTCTTTGTTGACACATGACCTACTATGCCATGCATGCTATGCTCTTTGTGTCCTCTGGTCTACTGGTGCCTCACCTTGACTAACCTTAACCAGGTGTCAAACAAGCCAATAGAATTGAGCTTTCTACAGAAATAGAGCTTTCTAAGGCCAGCCAAATAGCCCAGCAGATTAAAGCATATGCAAGCAGACCCAGGGGCCAAGGGTTCGATATGAGTATATTCAAGATTATATATAATTATATATATAATTATATATAATCTTGAATATATCTTGTATATACACACATGATATATATAATATATATATTATATAAAATTTCTTTTATATAATGTATGTTATATAATTTATTATATATATATATATATATACACACATATATATATTACATAATTTCTTTTGAGACAGAGTCTTGCTATGTTGTTCAGGCTGGCCCTGCTGAACTTACAGTGTAGCTCAGGATGGCCTCAAACTCAGAGCAAAATATATTTGGTTATATTTATATTTGAGATTCCACTTGTACTCTCTAGAGGACTTGAGTTAGTGGCTTGGCTTTGATTGCACAGATCCAGTAGTTAGGTTACTTATAGGTAATATCTGGCATTTTTCAGATTTCTCTAGGCAGTAGAAAGCATACTAAGCACTTTCCATGGGTTATTTTATTAAATCTCTTTTATCTGATATAAGCAAATGGAGGTAGTTTATAGATTAATAACATTCTAGTAACAATAGACTACTACTTAGAGATGGAGTAAATACATTATAAATAATGAAACAGATACAAAACTTTTTGGGTGCCAGTCTAATAGTCTAGTAACAATGAAAAATGCTTTCACTAAAAATGTTCTTAACATTAAAATTGATAAATATATTAGTCAGGTTTCCTGTCACTGAAACAAACACCAACATATACAACTTAAGGAGGGCTTTGTTTGGCACAGGATTTGAAGGATTTGGTCCATGTGTGGCTGGTTCCAAAAGAGAAACAGCATGGTAGGAGAGCGTGATGAGACAAACGCTGCTTGGCCCGTGCTGATGAAGAGCAGAGCAAATGGAGAAGCAGGGGAGGAAGCCATTGGAAGGCACAGCCTCAGTGACCCTGTCTCCCCACCAGGACCCACCTTCTAGGATCACATTTACCTAGGAATTCATCAGTGCATCATGGATCTGTCCACTGCTAGGTACACCATCTCTGTGATCCTGTCACCTTCCAAAAGCCCCACCTCTAAACACGAGACTTTTGGAGGAACATCCTAGATCTAACCCATAACATTCTGTCACTGGCACCCAAAATGTTTTGTGTCTGTTTCATTATTTATAATGTATTTACTCCATCTCTAAGAATCATCAGAGGCAATAGTTTTAGCACTGCTAAAAAATCCAATTCTAAAGTCTCCAATGGGACTCAAACCAAACTCTTACTGTGGAAAATGTGACATTTATATACAGTGGGGTGCTAATCTGGTAGATGAGGCATTTGTAGATAAATAGATACAATCTGAGGACATAATGAAATAATTCATCACAAGATTAAAGAATGCATGGTTTCTCTTATATAAAAAGCTCAAAATACTGTAAAACCTTGGTTTGTGAGAATAGTTTGCATGTTCTGCTTATACTCTAATCCATTTGCATGTTAAAGTACTGCAAGTGCAGTAGCACATGGATAAAAAAGATAGGCACCAGTAGTGACCATGTAACTTTCAGCATCACTTATATGACAAGACATCACTCATTTATCAAGTTAAAATTTTTAGAAATATTAGCTTGTTTTACGGAAGACTTGCAAACCAAGTTTCTTCCAATCCAACATTTCTCCATTTCTCTCTGCCTCTTCCTCTCCATCTCCCTCTCTCATTAAAGATAAATAGGAAGTTCAAAATTTCGCTCAATTACCTATTTCATTGTTTCAAAACTATTTTAGTATTTATGCTAAGTTGTCTCATTTATACCACTAGGTTTTAAGCTCATCCAAAAGAAATATTTGTTTCTTTTTTATAAAACAGAATCTTTTTATCTATTCTTATACTGGAGAATATGAACTAGTTTGAAGATGATATCCAGTAGCTTGACGAGATCACTCAGTGGTCTAACACACCTGCTTAGGTGCTTAGGGAAGCACAGGGACTGCAGTTGAATCCCCAGCACTACATGCTGTACCAACCCCACCCCACCACCACCCCCCAAGAAAATGACACACAGTACATTATCTGTTGTTGTTCTCTTTGTCATGAAATTTTGCTTTATTATTTCATAAAATAAAATTATAAAACAATAGTGTTAAATACTTCCAGCATATAGTGGTGCTAGTAAACATATAATTTCATGACAGAAATGGAGAATAGAAAAGAACTACACCAAAAACTGGCAGGGCAAATATTAAGTGTCATAGTTCTTTGTCTAGTGGTCAGGGCAAGTTGTGGCCAGCTGTGAAATCCAGAAGACTTGAACAATTCTGACGTTGTGGCCTCTCTCTGACTGACTCTAGTCCGCTGCTTACAGTTTTCCTCAGCAGATGATCCATGTTCCCAGCATGTCCAACTTCTTCATGTGTCTCTGTTTCATTCCCACAGCTTGATACAGGCCTCTCAGAAGCCTCTTGCTGGGCCTGTTAAGACTTTGTTTTGAAATTTGGGTGGAAGCCCCTGTGACACCACAGTTCTTGCATTCTGTATGCCAGCAAAATCAGCTTCACATGGGTGATGCTGGTGCCAGCTTCCAGCTCAAGCAATAGCTGGGCTCCTTTGGATCATGGCTGCTGTGGCCTCTAAATATGGGAATGGCTAAGCACAGTGAAATGAATCCAGGATCCTAATCCCTTAGGAGGCCTTTTTAACCAGACTTTTAAGTATTCTTCTTAATGAAAGATTTCTAATTTTATACCCCTGAGCCTGGGATGAGTGGGCTTTTGCTGATTGCTGTAATTCATTTAAAATGAAATAGCTCTATATAATCAAAATTTAATTTATATAATTATAATAACAGGTCTAGCTGGCATCAGGTTCAGTCATTCCCAGTTCTTCAAATTATATCTGATACTATACATTTTACTTACTAAAATAAAATTTGGGAATGCCAAAGAGGCCCTCAGGCTCCAAGAATTCATTGTTTCAGGTTACTCATTCATATGTCTCACAAAGAGAATAGAGAACCACAGTTGAGAGATCTTCTCATCTGAATCAGGAAGGAGGCAGGGGGAGGTAACATAGCAGGGCCTGGGCTTAACAGTCAGACTCTACAGTGCTGCTGTGGGGTTCATGAAGCAATCCCATAGGTTTATTTTTTTAATTTTTAAAAATTTATGTGTTTGTTTAGTTAGTTGGTACAGTGTCTCACTACATAGCTCAGACTCATAGTGATCCTCCTGTCTCAGTTTTCCCAGTGCTGGGATTGGAGGCATGCACCGCCATAGGTTTATTCTATAAAACTTTAACTCTAATTTAATTTCTAATGGGAGGGGAGAGACAGGGCAGAGAGAAAGAACAGAGTGCCATTAATCTCTGGAAGAGGTCAAAACATTTGGGTTTTAGAATGGACTTGCTGCAAATTAGCTATAGAATTCATATCAAGTTATTTGATTTGCTCTTTAAATCTCTCAATATTGCTAATTTTGTATGATGATAAAGTGTGTTATCTGTTGCCTTTATTTACCTGGATTTTTTTTTTATTTTATTTTGTGTGTGTGTGTGTGGAACCAGGGATTGAACTCAGGCCCTTGTGCTCGCCAGGCAAGCACTTATTCCACTGAGCTATCTCCCCAGCCCATTTACCTGGATTTTAATGCTGATCAGTCACTACTGCAAAAATGAAAATAATTATCTCCATATTGCTAATACTATTAATACTACTCCTTCCTCCTCCACTGCCACTGCTTTTTCTAGACATTTACCTTTTAGAATAGGTTTGAAGCATGGAGCAGGTTTAATATTGTCATCCTTTCGTGATGTTTTCATAGCATCAGTTTTTCTCCTACTATTTATATGGTAACCCACATCTAAGATACAGCTGTGTCCACAGAAGAACAACTTCCATATAAAATTTAGATGACATCTTAAGCAGAGAAAGGAGAAGAAAGGGGAGAAAGGTAAAAAACTGAAATATGTCATCAACAGTGTATCAGCTGAATGTCACAGCTTAAAAACATGTCCTAGATGTAGTTGTAGGAAAGTAATTTAAACTTCCATATTTAAACTTGCTGGGCCAAGGAGATGGCTCAGTGGAATAAGCACTTCCCTGGCAAGCGCAAGGGCCTGAGTTAAACTGGCTATTCAGTTTCCCTGAAATATACTGTACAATTTCCTAACTTTCTTTATATAAAGGCATAATATGACTTAGTACTTAAGTGAATTTTTAGCTAGAAATCAGTGAAGCAATATTCTTGCACACATGATTGTTGTTTTATATTTTGATTTCAGTTTAATAAGTAATGTGTTATCCTTTCATTCCTATATTTAGCATATGATTTTATCATAATACTCTAGGGAAATTATATTTTTATTGAGCCTTACACCTTTATTATTCAACATAATATTTAGCATGCCTGTTATTTTAAAAAGTGTTGGAAGACCAAGAGCTGAGGGGAGAGGGAGTGGAGTGGAGTGCAAGGAAGGAAGGACAAGGTAGGGCAGGGGGGGTCATAAAAAAGAGTACTGATGAAAATAGGAAAAGAAATAAAAAATATTGGAGGAACTAAAAACATGTATTTTTTTCTAATTAACATTTCATGTACAATTAATTTCCACATACATATGCTAATATCCTACCAAAAATAGAAGACTATTTTTAATGTCTGAAAATATGTAACCTGTATATATTATAATGCCTTTTATAAGTTGCAAGAGAAAAAAATAAGAATGACTCATAGAATATCAGACATCTTTATGGCCTAACAAAAATTCAATTTTGGCCCTGGAGTTGCACTAGATTTAGATTATTATGAAAACATTGTTCAGAACTTGAATTCTGTACAAACAGTTGGAAAGAAAAATCATAGTTTCCCACAGAAGTTTATTCATTATCTTTTACATTCAAAGAAAGCTATATATTCCTTAACAGCGTCATATTTTTAAGATGTTTCTTAATTCTGAGTTTTCAGAATATACAAATAAATAATAAAATTATTTCAAGAATTGTTCTAATTTTCGTTCATCCTTAATTTATAACCAGATATTACTGGAATATATATACATTCCTGGAGTAAGAGATGTAAGGAACATTTCACTGTCAAAATCCTTTTGCCTTAGGATCAATAAACCTAAATTATTCTGAACGGACATATTTAATTTATTTCTAATTACCTCAGGAATGTTATTTTTTTTTTACAATGTTTTATAACTTACTTATGTTTGACAATTTTTAGCCTAAGAAGTGTGTTGTTTATATCTAATTGTCAGTTTCTAAAGCTATTTTGTCCTATAAAAAGGAACTGGACCAGATGCACCACATAAATGCCCATCTGTTAAAACAACAAGAGCTTCCTCCTTGTTGTCTATTGTTTTAGTAAGAACCATCCCTATTCTTGTTTCTGTAATTCCATGGACTATATTTTATCCATAGAAATAGCTCAGCATTATTGAATGCCGGTACTGATTTTTTTTTTTTAAGAGGGACTGGTTGTTTATTTCAAAAAGACACTTGTCAATGTTCAGTATCAGAACAGTTGCACTACTTGTTCTTCTTTTTCCTGACTGGTCCCGAGACCACAACAAAGGAGCATACACTTTTAGCCAGTGAGCTGCAGGATGTACACCTAACAGACCTTGCAGAAACCTCGTGTAAAGTGGGGATTGGGTGGGGAAAGAAACTTCAGAAGATCAGCACACTGCCAGCCCCCAGACTGGAGAGCACTCTTCACAGCCAGATGGGGTGGCCATGCACTCCAACCCTAAAGAAGCCAACTTTCAAAATAATATAAAATTTTAAAAGTTTTGTACATAAGGTATTCAAGATTTCTCACTGATACAAAGCACAATGAGGTGGCACTTTCAGTGACAGAAGCTTCAGACCCAGAAAAGGGTAAGAAGAATTTCATATATCTGAATAAGTGGCAAAAACATTTTTCTTTCAAAGGGGCAGGAAAGTAATTAAGTAGTCACCTCAACAGTAAGGAAGGGACATGTGATCTATTCAGTGAGCAGGTGGAAAACGGGTAGAAATAGGACAAAAAATTGGTCTCATGGCTGGGAATATGGCTCAGTAGTAGAGCTCTTGCCTAATATGCATGAGTCCCTCCATGGTTTCAATCCCAGCATCACCAATAAAAAAGCAAAAATAAAAAGTCTCAGACTTGGAAGTCTAACCATTATCATATCTTGTTCTCTTCTGATGAGGAAAGTAACGAATAAAAATAAAGTTGTCAAAAGACATGTCGAAACTCAAAACCTGAGCAGCATGGTTTTGGTTTTCAGCTGACTCCTCCTGGAATCCCCTTTCTGGCTTAGCTGGTACTTGGTACAGAGCTGCAAGGTCTCCATGGTGGAGTCTTCCCCTGGACTCTGTTGCTAAGGCAGGCCTGTACTTCTTTTCTTCCTCTATGGAGAGAGCACTATGCATTAGGTTGAGAAGTTACCTTCCAAAGTAAGAATGGAGTTAGATTGTGGCTTCAGAACTGTGCAATTATTTGGAAAGTTTTACAAATGGTTTGTTACAACTAAAAAATTATTACAAATGTATACATCACGACATGCTTCTAAAGACCCTTTGCACTGTACTCACATTCCCTTAAATGTTGTTCCCAAAGGTGCTTGGCCTCTAGCCCAGCTGGAATCTCTGAGAAGAGGCAGAGACAGTTAATAAAAAAGACAAGGGGGGGGGGGGATGGTGGAGAGAGGATTTAAAGAGGAGAATGCAACCTTCCAGTTAAGATCAGCCCTCAGTTTTGAGGTCAGCTTGGGGCAGGCTGGCCTCAGGCAGTGTGTTGGGGTCCAAGGGAGGAGCAGTGGCAGGGCAGGACTGGGGAGCTCTGCATCTCTTTCAGGTCAAGCAGAGTCTGGCCCAGCATCCTCTGTGCACAGAGGTGCTCCTCTTTGGTGCATTTCAGCTTATCTTCCAAGTCATCAATTGTCTTTTCCAGTTTGGCTGCTAATCTCTCAGCAAACTCAGCACAGGTCTCCACCTCCTTGTGCTTATATGTAAGAATCTTTATTTCTTTCTCAGATTTGTCCTCTTTTTGCGAGTACTTTTCTTCAGCTGCACTCAGACACTTCAGGTTCTGGTCCATCAGTCTGATCTGCTCATCATCTCCCAGCAACAAGACTCTGCCAGCTCAGCTCGTTCCTCTGTGCATTCCAGATCTCCTTTAATAATCACCAACTTATGAACCACCTCTTCATACTTCCCGTCAGCTTCTTCAGCAATGTGTTTAGCTTCTTTAAGCTAGATTTCCTGGAACTCCATCTTTTCTTCAACTTTAAAGGGCCAGTTTTCAGTAACCTTCATACCTCTCTCACTCTCATCAGCAGCTTTTTCAGCTTCCTCCAGCTTTTTCAGGGCAGTGGCCAGTGCTCCTGTGCATGATCCAGCTCCTCTTCAACCAGCTGGATCCTACAGTTCAGGGAGGCTACCTCTGCTTCCTGAGCCCGCCTTCCTCCCACCACTTCCCACTGGAGGCATTTGGCCCTCTCCTCTGCGTCATGGGCCTACTGCTGAGGAACCCAGATCTGGTGCTTCACTGCCTCGACAGTGGAGATCCTGGCCATAGTGCCCACTCAGCAACCTCTGGGTCTTGGTCCCTACCTCCTCGGTTAGGAGCTGCAGCCTCGGTACTGATTTTTTTTTAAAGCAAATAATGAGTAGTAGAATGATTACTGAAAGCTTGCTTAAGCTTACCTTTTTATAAATCTCTAACTTACTTTTTTTTGTTGAGCTATGTATTTTTTGTGAGAAAATCTCAACATCAAATATGACTTACTCAACTTTTGAGTATGTTTGCATAACTAACATTAATAGAAAATTAAACTAATCAACAGGCACTGTAAATATATAAGCTACATGCCCTCAGAGTAAGATGGCCTCTTTCTATATCTTTAAAAAAGATAAATTGTACATCTTAAAAGGAAAATTCAGAAATACAGTTAGAACAAGCTAACTTTTGTCCATATTTTTAAAGAAACAATGTCCAGTGCTCCAGTTTTAAAATGTTATGAGACAGTCTATTAATTTGTCATGAGTGGCATGCCCTCAAACATATTGTTATTTTTTACTGTAGAATTCATTACCATAAACCCATTTCTCTAAACAAGTCCCTCTCCCAGTCCTTCAGTCAGTTTGCTTCAGTTTACTTTATTTTTTGCATGGACTGCTACAAAAACTACATAGACATCATCCTTCATGCAAAGAACTTTAGGGCCCATAAGATTGCTATACATTTTAGACTATTGGATATTAAATAATGATTATTTTATAAAATGAATTTTGAAAACCTGAGAAATAGATACTTGACTCAAAGATTATTATAATCATTCATTTTTGTATTTATGTTGTTTTAAAAACAAACCACTGTGACTTTTGTACTATGTTTTTAAGGAGATTTTTTAAAAGTACAAATCTATGGACTAATATGATAAGCATTAGATTAAATGATGCTATTTTAGAAATGGAATCTAGTATGGTTCATTCATAATAGTGATGGTACATGAAGTATACTTTGTCCTGTGGGCTTTCTACAAGCAGGAATTGTTTCAAACTGATTGTAGACCTGGTTTTTCACCTGCATTCTGGATAATCTCGCAAGTGTGAACTTTCCCTAACCTGAATCCCTTCTTTTCTTCCTGGAAGTGATTGATGGAAATGGATTGCCCTAATAATTAGACAAGCAGTATTATATATGTGTAATCGTGCTGCGCTGATACCACCCATCAAGTCATGATCCTGATACCCTTGATGCCTTTCTGTGTTCTTCGCAATCAACATTGAAGAGATAGAGAGGAATTAGTATCTTTCTTTCTGACTCTTTAACCATACCCTTCAGGCCCTGCTCATTGAAATGTGATCAGGAGGTAATAAGTAGACCCTTCAGCCAAGCAAGCTGTAAGATAATCCATGTGATTTTTGCTCAGTAGATGACCTCTTTTTCCCTCAAGCCAATAATCATTACATATCTACAATCCTATGTTCCAGCAATCCTATGCTCTTTGCAATTAAATAATTTTAATGGGACGTACTCAAAAAGTCTCATCTTTTTACAAATAGCCATAGACTTGCTACTTTAAATTTCAGACACTTGCAGAACTATTGATGAGAAGACGCAATACCTGTTGATCTGATGTTGCTCTTCACTTGGGTGTAAAGACATTTACTAGATCAATTTAGCAACTTTCCCCCCTTGTCTTGCTCTGTTACCAGAAGTTCTAAAGAAATGTCAAGCTTCATGAACTTCTTTCTTAGAGTTCTAATGTTCTACCAGCACTGTCTTGATCACATGTGCTAGCAGTTTTGACCCCTGTATGGATATTGATGTGGACAGTCTTAACTTGTCATTTCAAGTTTTCTCTCCACACAGGACAGGGTGCAGGCCTAGGGTGCTTGTCACTCCCAGACAGAATGCGGAAGGCTGCACACCAACTTTGTTATTCATATAGTGGGAGGAGGAGGCTATCTGTTTCTTTTTTTCTTCTGATAAGTTAATCTCCATTCTTTTTAGTTTTCCTAATCAATATGAATCAAAGAAATTTCTTCAGCAATAGGCTATACTATCTTACCAAAAGCTTTGAAAAGACTAAAATGGTAGAAAAGGCAGATAAATGAGAAAAATACAAACCAAATATAATTCATTGTCAGCTGGTAAAGTATATTTAGAATATGATTAAAATTTTATTTGTGTCGTAAATCATCTATCGGCATCCCTGATCTTCTGTACAGAAGTATGACAATAATGATGTAGATAAAAATGAAAAATTTTAAATCTAGCATCACAAAAGAAGATTTAGTGTTCTATTTTTTAACCTTTATCCTTGGTCATATGCTTGTGGAAATGTAGAAGTTTAGAACATAATAAACATAATATAAATTATTTTTATCAAGGCCTGTTAACAAATTATGTTTTGATATAGTAAAGTGTCTACCATTTTAATTATAAATACACTTTTAGGGACTGGCAAGATAGCTCAGCCATCTAAAGCTTAGGCAACTGCAGTTTGTTTCCTGGCACTATGTCATGCCAGCCCAACCCGGTGGGAAGGCTGAGCCGGCCACAGAGGCCAGGGGTGGTGGTGCACACCTATAATTCCAGTGCTGAGGAGGCTGAAAGCAAAAGAGGATCACCATGAGTCTGAGCTGTGTAGTAATACCCTGTGATAACCAAATATATTTTAAGAATAATTATAAATGTACTTTTAATACAATCCAGTATCCTGATGAAAACTGGACTCTAAGCTCTGATTCCCAAGCCCATGCTTTCAGCCCATGCCTTTATAATGCTTTTGTCTGTCCTCCATTCATCTTTTTTTTTTTTTGACAGAACCGAGGATTGAACTCAGGCTCTGCACTTACCAGGGAAGCACTTATTCCACTGGGCCATTTCCCCACCCTGTCCTCCATTCAGTAGCGAGGATGTTACTTGAAAAACTCAATTAGAGCATGTCATTTCACTACTTGAAATCTTTTAAAGGTATTCTGTTGCCCTTGAAATAAAACCAAGCTATAGTTTTGTGTGACTCTTATTTGGTCTTAATCTAGTCTTTCCTTCATTTTTAGTTCTTCACCACCTTGGGCTCCTTTGTTCTCTCTGTGGGATTTTTCCATCATGGATGAGACTGGAAGTCACTACCTTCTGCTCTTTCTTGGTTCTTTCATGGTTGTGTTACTATCCTTGAGAGACTAGCTTCAATGTCATTTCCTTAGAAAGCACCTAAAGCACCTTCCTAGTTACTTTCTAATCTGCTTGCTCCAGATCAGTGTTTAAATAGAAACTGCATCTTGAGTTTCTGTTGATGTCCATGTTCCTTATCTCTTCTGCCTCAAACATAAACTGTATGAGATCTTAGGTCTCATGTCTTATTGCTTAATTTATCCTCAGCTCTGAGAACCATTGGAACAGGATAGAATTAAAAACCATTTATTGTGTATTAGATGGGAAGGACCTTCAGGTGTAATCTACCTTTTCTAAAAGTTTCCCATAAAAGTAAACAGGAGAAATAAATGTTATTTTTCTTTTTAAACTTGGCTAATATATATTCTTATATGTGTACCACATATGCAAATAGATAATCATATATAGCTCAAAATACTGTCCTGGATGGTAGACATAGAAAACTTGCTGATGGCCTCTCCCAGTTGAAAGCCTTTGTCACCATGTGCAAAAGCGTAAGAAAGCTCTGGAGGGACAGCTGCTCATTAAGCATATATTTCTTGAGTGTCTTGGTATTTGGCATTTGAATGATAGAAAGAAAGAAAAGAGATTATGCCCTTAAATTTGTATTCTAATGAGAAGAAGTGGGCACTAGTCAGTAGTATTGCAGACTATAGAAGATGATGATTACAACAGGGAAAAAAAACAAAAGCACAAGAAGTTTCCATTTATTGGCCATTGTGTGCATGTGCCTTCCATTTCCCACATGCATTAAAATTTTTCACAGAAGTGGGGTATGCTGCCTCATTTAACTTGGTTCAAACATAACTGGCATTAGGGCTAGAATTTGAATCCTAGAAAAAATACTCTGGGTATATATATATATATATATATATATATATATATATATATATATATATATATATTCATTCCTTACTCCATACTTTATATGAAATATAGCTAATTCTTTCCAAGTGGATTATTTTTGTACCTTTGTGGTATCTAAATGTCTTGTTTACTTATTACCTGAGTTGTTACAATGCAAAGTCAAAGAAAAACTTCATAGAGTTTTTCAAAAAGGAACTTTATGAGATTGGATTAAATATTTTCTGTCTAAGAAGTTTATACTAGGATTTGTTTCTTTATTCCCCCAATAAATAAATGTTTTACATATTTGTAACAGTGAAATATTATGAAATACTCTTATGTTTTAGATTGTATTTTACCCTCTCTTTGCCCCATAATTCTCTAATCATTTTGTTATGATTAGCCTAAAAAAAGGGGCATCCCTCTCAAATTCAGCAGTTTGGGAGTAGTGTGGTTATTGCTATGATTATACATACCACACTGTAGGCAGTTGGTAAATATCTGTTGCATGACTGGACAGTTGAGATGTATGTAAATAGTTTCAAAATGTTTGAAAAATGTAATCCTCCATCTACCATTTAAGTAATTTTATTAGGAATTATAAAATAATAAAACAAATTTTATATGATAAAGTAGAACCTGGAAAGCATAGCCTTTGCACTGCCTGAACACTTCAGAGTGTCTGTTTTAGTTCCATTTTGCTTCCTTATTTTAGAAGTCATGTTTAACAAATCTGGGGAACACAGTTACTGAAAGTGATAGAAAAAGACACGTGCCAAGGATTTACTCTTGTGAAAACCTAACTGGAGAAATCTATTGTTTTGAATTGTACCTTTTCCCACAGTGAACTAAAATTAAGAAGTAGTTCTGTTTATTTTAAAATGTTGGGTTTTTTTTTCCAGGCTCATTTATACTTTTTGTGTTCTTCATATGGTTTTTAATTTGAAAATAAACATTACTGTATTATAAAGCAAAGAGGTCTGTCGGAGCAAGAAAGAGTTCACTCTGAGCATAGGGTTAAAAGCTGCTAAATCCACCACACCCAGAGCATGGCACAGCGCACACTGAGGGCACTCTTTAATTAAACCACATTAAAACTGCAGCCCTTACTTAACACTTGGCAGTTCTATAAAAGAGAATAAAGAGTATAAGTGACAGTGGTATGTACTTGATTTATTATTATGGGACAGATTGCTTTATAGCATATTCTCAGAAAAATTACTTGAGAAATAGTTGTTGAAATAGAAAAATATTGCATTTACAATAATTCAGTGAAGGACATGTTTTGTTCCTTTGCTCCCTTCTGTCATAAGGATTCTCAGCATACAAAAGATTTATTGATATCGTGCTTGTATAGCTGAAGAATCTCTAAAATACCTACATTTGCATACCTTTTCACAGATTACCTTAAACATTCTTTCCCACCCAAAGCGCACTGACAGATTTATACTAGAGAAACAGAATTTTTTTGTTGATAAATTTTGACTGATATCTAATTGCACTGCTAAGATTTAAGGTAACCTCGATTCACTTTGAAAAATAGCTCACTTTTCAGGTACAGATTTATTTTCTTTGTCAAATGTTCTTTTCTGACTTTTTATTTTTTAAGAAAGTTTAGAATGATTAAAACTTCTGAAAATTTAGGGGAAAAATGATGTGGATATTTCTTAAAGATTCTGTTTCAGGCAGAATTTTAAAACTTAATAGCAAAATAAATCACAAAATAAAAAATTCCAAGTTTTGAGCAGATAAAAATAAAAATACTTTGAACTCAAAAATGTTTAATTAAATATTTATTAGAAAATAAATCAGAGTTATCAGTATTAATGGTACAGAGATGGAACGGGTGAGAAAGGCAATACTGTTAAGACCATAACTGTCAAACACGTGAAAGTCTCAAGTAGATAATTAGAAAGTCCTGCATACAGTGGGTAATACATTTCTTGTTTAACATTCCATTTCACTAATGCAGCGTAAAAGGACATACAAATTATATTGTGTCACAGAGGTTCCCAGACTGTCCGTGATATCTTATGAATTTTTTTAGTTTGTAGGTTTAAAATAACTAACAGATTTATTTATTAAGTAGTCATGTCCAAAAATCTTGAAAGACATTTGTATTCTGACAACCTTGTAGCTTTTTAAAAATTGCAATACGTAAATTGAGAAATTAAAAACTGCTTTTACTTTGTTCTTAACTACCCACGTCTGTATAGGTGGGACCCATGCCATGTTGGGCACTGCACAGCTTCCCAAGCCTTAAAGTCCAGTTGTGCTATACAGTGCTCATTTTCCCATTCTGTGTTGATTTTACATAGTACTCACTTTGTATTGCAGCAACAGCTGCAGCTCAGATTCATAAAACATATGACATAGGAAATATGTTATAGGACTAAATGTTGAAACTGAGCAAGTACCTTGCATGGAGTCTGATAGATTTGATTATTATTTTCCTCAGAAACAGAAAGTGTCTTATTGTCTTGTTTGTGGAGAATTTAGTTTAGCACCCTGAAGTGGCTTTGTGACAATTCTGGGTTATAAGCTCAGCACATTTCCATGGAATTTCATATTTTAATGAGAGTACTCTTTGCTAATGACAGTATCGTAAAATAACTCTTTTTCAATGCTAGTATTCTAAATGTAACTTTTCAAAACTTTTTGTGCTACCAGAATAAAAATAAGGTTTAAGAATTATAAAAACTAAAAACAAGAATTGTAAAAACTCTTTATGCAGAATCCATATAATAAAGTAGTCCACAGATTGAGACAAAGTAACTTATAGATAAAAACAGATAATTTTAAGTGCCAGTTGTGTCATATGTTCATGCTTACTTTTCTTTAGATGAATTTATAATTTTATAATTACCAGATAAAAGCAAATATCAAAATTCCATTTAGCCCTAAAAGTATTCATCACAATGTAAATGCATTTAATTTTACTAAAAAAATGAATACACACTTAATTCTCTTGATTTTATGCATGAGAAATGGTAAATATTTTTTCTGTATATAGATGTGCTTCTTGGCATGTTCCTATATGTGTAAACATATAACATCTATATGAAGAATAAGACATTTACCAACTATATTTGGGCTATTTTAATTTGTTTTATAGGTTCATTCACTAAAAAAAAAACTCATGAAGTAACCTATTTTAAGAAAATACAAGTGAATTAAGACTTGGTTGTGTTAGATATCTTTATAACACCTTATGAATTTAGGGTCAATATTCCTGATCCAAAATCCTATATGGCTATTTCAAATTTTTAGGTAGCTATATTGTACAATTTACAGGGTTATTTTTTGTTTATAAGTCTTTCTTAAAGCAGATAGGCCAAGTACTAGGAAACTCCAGTAATTTTTTTTTTCCTAATTAAACAGTTGACAGAATCATCGTGTTAACTCTTTCATTTCCTAAATCTGCAATTTGTAATTTATTTGGGTCTGGAGTCTATATCTACATCTGTGCAAGGTTGTGTCAATAATTCTTGTGTTTTTCTTAATGGAGGATTTTTGTGAGAGTACATCAGAAAAAAGATTTTGCAAACCTTTAAGGTAGTTAAGAACATTGACATTGTTTTTAACATATGCTAGATATTGTGTCTTAGAATTTTTGGTGCTATCTTTTCTTGGAATTATAGTCATAAGAAATTTTGTTTCAGTTACCTGACTTGTATTGATATAAATTACCAAGTTAGTAACACTTACTGGTATTTAAGTTAATTAGATAAAAACTTACCAAGTCAATGTGACTTATTGGTACATAAGTCAACTGAAAAATGAAAGCTGCAAACAATGATGAAGCACTGTATTTTGGATGGGAATCACCCTCCCACCTTAAGCACCTCGAATATCTCACAAAATATATTGAATTGATTTTAGACAGTAACAATAGGCATTGCAGGACTTTGTTCCCTAAGAAAGGAGAAACAAAGGTAAGTCCTGTGTTTGCCTTGTTCACTTCTTGGAGATAGTTTTCAGGCCAAAGCTTTGGAATAGCAAACCATATGGTTAGTTAAATTGAGAAGACCAGGGAGACTAGTATACCTAGGGTGAGTTTATCAGAAGCAAATTGCACAAAAAACACTGGGTTTTATAGGGCCCTCTTGACTCTGGCTGAACAGTGATATACTTACATGTAGAAGGTACCTAAAGCTGAGGAAAAAAAACTAGGTAACAAAAGGCCAAATACTTCCTGGCATTAATGCAAGACAAAGAAAATAGTTAATTCTCACCAGTCAAAATGGAAAGACATTACAATATTCAGAGTATTGAGTGAAGGTTTTTGGGTTTTTTTTTTTCAGAACCAGGGATTGAACTCAAGCTTTGTACTTGCCAGGGAAGCACTTATTTTACTGAGCCATCTCCCCAGCCCCTGAGTGAAGATTTTGTAGGGGCTAACCTCACACATAGATTAAAGTATGGTCTCAGCCTGCCTTAAAATCATGAAGAAACTTGAAAAGGATCGAACTAGTTCCAATCTAACTATGTTCTTGTGTATACCAACCACATTAAAACTATACAACAAAATAAATAACCTGCTAAAACAAAATTCACAATATCTAGCATCTGTTAAAAATAATGAATGCAAAAGGTAAAAAAAAAGTCTATGATTAGGAGAATAATCATGAAATAGAACAAATCTGGAAATAACCAAAATGTTGATGAAATAGCTGCTGTAAGTATATATACTGTATTCAGTAATATAGATAAAAAATATAGGAAGAGAAATGGAGCTTCATGGGAAATAAAGTGCCTATATTAAAACTGAAAAGTCCCAAACTAATCATCCTTCTTGAAAATATATAGAAGGAAGAGCCAGGTAAATCCAAAGTATGTAAAGAAAAGAAAAATGGTAAAGAGAGAGGCCAGTGAGGCAGTTGAGAAAACTCCACTAAACCAAAGACTTACTCATTGAAAACTTTGATAATAAAATGGATGAAGATCTATCCAAAGTTAGGATTAAAGAAGAACACACAATTTACTAGGAATTTATCTGGAATAAAAATGTGACATCAGTATAAATGCTATAGGCATTGGAAGCATAGTGTAGGAGTATTATAATCACCTTTATGTCTGTAAATTCAATTAAATGAAATAAATTCCTTGAAAATTAGAAATTACTAAAGCTTTCTAATACAAAAAATAGAAACTTTGAATAACCTGATATTCCAGAAATAGAGGTTGAAGTTAAAAATCTTTCCATAAAGAAGGGTTCATGAGCCGGGCGTGGTGGCGCATGCCTGTAATCCCAGCACTTGGGAGGCTGAGGCAGGAGGATTGTTGTGAGTTCAAGACCAGCTTGAGCTACAAAGTGAGCTTAAGGCCAGCCTGAACTGCATAGTGAGACCCTGTCTCAAAAAGACCAAAAAAAAAAAAAAAAAAAAAAAAAAAAGAAGGGTTCATGGCTTCACTGGTGAATTTTAACATGTAAAGGAAATAAATAATTTAGGGAAAACATTTAAGAAATATATTTTTCAGAGACTAGAATAGGGAAGAATATTTCCAAGGGAATGGTATGGCTTGAGCATTACCGTGACAGTAAAATCAAACATAGTACAAGAAGAAAAGGAAAGCTATATAACAATGATTCTAATGAACATAGATGTAGGAAGCCATAATAAACTTTAATAAATTAAGTCTAGAAATACATTTAAAAAAAAAAAAAACAAGTAGGTTTTATCCCAAGATTTTAGGTTGGCTTAACATTAGCAATAATCAACCAATATACATCTTAATATTAACAGACAAAAAAGGAAGAACATACAATCATCTTCAAAGTTGCAGGAAGAGCATTTGAAATTATTCAGCATTCATGCACAATAAAAAGTCTCAGCAATAGAATAGAAAAGAACACACTTCATGAGTGAAATACTTCAATCTGATATAAAACTTACCCCTAAAATTATACACGAAGCAAGGATGTCTCTGCATTTCCATTCAACATCAGACTAAAGTCTTGATGGATAACATATGAAAGATAAATTCCAAAAGGCAGCTTGAAATAGTATAAAAGGGTTTCCAAGAATATAGTATATTTACTAACTGTGGTTATATGTGGTATAGCAGATCTCTTGAATTTATTACCATGTAACTGAAAGTACATTTCCCTAACATTTACACACACACACACACACACACACACACACACACACACACAACCCTAGCTCATACTGTTGTAATGAACATAGAAACACAGGTATCTTTTACGCACTAAGAAGTCAAATGTGTATCTATGTGGTAGAAATATAAACAATTGGAAATAGAAATTTAGAAAACAGTGCCACTTATTTTAGCATCCAAAAATGTATGAAATTTAAGCACATATGCATTAAAATTACACATTTAAAACTCAAAAACACTTCTCTGAGAAATTAAAGAACACTTAATCAAATGGAGAGTATGACCAGGTTTTAAACCTTCACCTCTGTGAAGTTATTAGTGCTTCTGAAGTTGAGTCTAGCAGTGCAGCACCATCTCAGGCATTGTCACTGTTTGGTTTGCAGAAATTGGTACACTTACTCCAAAATTTGTATGGAAATGCAGAGGACCTAAAATTGCCAAAAGTTTGGAAAGTGCAAAATTGGAAGGGTTATGCTATTTTATATTTTAAATTTTGTTAGTACACATTTATAGTACATTATATTTATCCTCATACTTTTTATCTCTCAGTTCTCTTCTCTCCGCTTCCTTTGATCTTAAGGTCCCCTTCCAATTTGCAACAAAAATGTCCCCTTGTTTTGTTTGTTTTTGGGGGGGCAGCGTAGGGGTTGGTTTAAGAATAGACATAAGGATTAATGGAAAATAACGAATTCCAGAGATATACCCCATAATGAATGGTCATTTGATTTTCAACAAAGGTGCTGAGATTATTTAAGTGTGAAAAGGTATTATTTTCAGCAAATGGTACAAAAATAATTGAATATTCTTTTTTAAGAATAGTAGAAAGTTATACTACATATAAAATTAAGTAGAAATAATCACTAATGATCTAAAACTGCAATAATTATTCACACATATATTTTATTTGCATGTATTTTTTTTTTAATTTGCAGAACCAGGAATTGAACTCAGACCCTTGCACTTGCCAGGCAAGCACTTATTCTACTTAGCCATCTCCCTGGCTCTGTATTTTGTAATAATTGAAATATTCTGTAAATACTGTGTGATACATACACATTTCTTGAGGGTTAGAGTCAAAAACAACTCATTTCAGAAATTTTACAGCCAATAGAAGATGAGAGCTTTAAGATAAATAGACTATGAATAAAAGTGCATTTGTATCAAGTTTTTAAAAATAAATTGGAGATGAGAAGCTTTGTGAAAACATGCCTTCAAAGTATTATGGGAAAATGCTTCCCAACCTAAAAGCTCTGAACCTATGAAAGAAATACATGGCATTCAGGTAATCAGGGAAGCCAGGGTGACAAAGGATGGTCTAAGGCACAACAGTGATCTAAAGTCCAAAGTGCTAATGGCTGTGAAGAAAGCAAGTTGGGAGGTGGCATAGACCTGAGAAGTTGATTGAGACTGAATATATAAAAGAACTAGTATTAGGTCTGAAAACATTTTGGGAGAAAGAACTTCATTCAGAAACACAAGCACATGTGAAAAAACAAATAGTGAAGTGGGGAGATAGCAGTGTAAGCACCTGCCTGGCAGGTACAAAATCTTGAGTTCGGCCCCCAGTATCCTCCTCCCCCACTCCCAAAAAAGTTAACTAGGAAAATTAAAATGTTGCACAGGAAAGGAAATGTAACCATTATTGAGTAGTATATCATGATTAATATTTCCATTAATAATAGAAATTTCCATTTTATACTATCAATCAGAAATTATTATATAGCTATTGAAAAGCAGAACTGAGGGTGTTTGTAAGAGAACTACATCCTTAATTATCAGGACATGCAGGGAACATACTATGTTTAAACTGAATGAATAATGAGATTTTGAGTATTATTTAGAAATTTGTATATGTAACTAGAAGATGTTAAAAATGGCTGGTTTTTCAGGTTATAGTTACATTGTTGGGTGCCAGACTGGAAGGAGAGATTGCATTTCACTAAATTCCCTTGTGACCTAGAGGCTTGCCTCAACTATAAGATGAGACCCTGCCCCAAAAGCCACGACTATTTTTTCCTAAGCACAGACATACCTGTCCATGATTAAAACCAATCATTAAATGAGAAAGAAAAGCATTAAGAATGCCAACTGATCTAAATAATTCAACATTAATGGTAGTTCTAGAATATGAGAGAAAATTGTTAATACAAAAAAATTCATTCAGAATATATTTTATTTTTAATAAAATAAGATTTTAAAACACAATGTATAAAAATGACTTAATTTCATAAACATTAAATTTTGTGCATAGAAGAAAAGTAAGAGGATGAAACCGAAATTAACCTCATTGAAGACCATCAATGGGGTAACTGAATAATTAACACACACAGAGAGAAATCCTGCTGGACACCTAGTGCTTTGTGCAGTCCCTAGAACTAGAATATTATTGTGAGAATGAAAGGGCATAAAACTGAGAGACACTGAGTGGGTGAGTACTGAGCATTTTTTGAAGCACATAGAATTTAGCTATTATTTGGATGCAAGAAAAAGGATGAGAAGCCACAATGGCTGCATTGCTGTGAGTCCACATCTTTAAAGCAGTGGGAACCCTATTCTGAAAAGGTGTTCAGAACAAGGAGGAAGTTTTCTAGAGGGTGGCATTTTTATCACTTTGAACACTAGATTTGATTTTAGGGGAATGTCCATGAGGGGATACTTAAAAGGCAGTAAGAAAAACAAATTTGAAGTGCAGCCACTCAATAAATACATACTGAGTATCTCTATGTTTAGTAACTTCCAGAAGCATTCATTATCAGTTCAAAACTGAGTAAAACATAGTCTCAGTGTTTCATTCGGTATTTGCAGTTTCTTGTTTGGAATAGGAAATGGAGAGACATCAAATGGATAATTGTAATACATCTGTCTCAAGTAAAACATCAACTGAGAAAGAAAGGATGATGTGGTGCTGGAACGTGTTTATATGTAAGGCGGGAAGAGGTTGTGAAGGCACTGAGTGTGAACGCAGCATCTGTTCCCAGAGACTAAAACAAGAAGTTGAAGCCACAAGACAAGTTTGGTGATGACGAAGCCTTTAGGAAGATTTAGGATTGTGAAATGCACGGGATTTACAGATATGGAAGCTATTGACGTTCCAGCTATATCAGTAATATCAGAATGATGGTGGTTCTGTTGTTGAGTGTATGTAATAGTAGCTATTTTAAAAATAAAATCAATGATATCTATTCTATTAATATAAGTTATGTGTATTAAATTATAATACATATGTGTTTGAACGTCATAAACTTACTTCACAAGTAGGCATATGGAGTAGTCAACTAAAAAAATACACTCCAGAAAAATTTGTTTAAAAATTTTATCATTAAATGTACTGAGACATGAGATTAATACAAGTTACCTTTAGCCTCTACAGTTACAAGAGGTGCTCAAAGTGGTGGCCCTCAGCTTCCAGGCATTTATTAGTAGAGCGAATTGCTGCTTGGGTAGCCATGGTCATTGAGACTGCTGCTGCACATGCATTTTCAATTTCTTCACTAAGGATCTGCAGTGTCATGTGTTTTCTGTGATATACATCATCTGAGGTCAACCATTTATTAAAAAAACATACAATTTTTCTTTTCCTGAAGTGCGTATACATTTTTGGCAGACTACTTGGAAACAATTTCTTCATGAACTTGATTTTTAAGAAATAATATCAAATAAGTGATGGGAAGAAGTTTTCTAGGGTTGCTTGAGTCATTTAATTTGGCAAAGATTGATTGTTGATGGTTGGGGAAAAAAATCTCCAAAGAGTAGTAAATGGCAGAATATGATCTTTGAGGGCTGGCCAGATAACTGAGTGAATTAAAGCTCCTGCTTAGACACAGGGACTGGAGTTCATTCCCTGGGATGCCGTGCCAGTCCTGTCCCTAGGGTGCTCTGAGACGACAACTGAGACTGGGTTTGGTGGCACGTACCTGTAACCCCAGTGCTTGGGAGACTAAAAACAGGAGAATCACTATAAGTCTGATCTGTGTAGTGAGCTCCTATATGCCTTGTACTAAATACCAAAAAAAAAAAAAAGTGTGACCTTTGAAGCACAATAAATAGTTGGCACTTTTTGAAGTTCTGGTCTGCTGCCTCTAGGACTCCACCAATCCAAATTTTCTTACAAACTACTTTTCCTTTATCATCTAAGTGTCCTACCTCAACAAACCTTCCTGGTCAAACTTTTCAGACTGAGTAGGCTTTCCATCCTCTGCTAGTATGCCATTCTTTTGCTTTGTAGAACCTATCACAATCTGAATATGTATTGCATATTTATTAAGCACTCATCTTCCTCATAAGACTGTCAGTTGTCTTAACGGTAGGCATCATGAAAATTTGCTCTCCAAAATGCTGCATGTTTGAGGTGTTGGAGTAAAATGGATGATTAGGTTGGGTTGGGGTAAAATGAGGATGCTTTTATAGTGATACAAATCCTGCACAGTATTCACAGCTGTTTATCAGAAATCTCTAGTTCTAAAAAAAATGATTATTTTGCCTTTTAAAAAAATGACTAATCATACTTTCAATAGCTTTTATTTAAGATGTTTGTAAAAATAAGATTGTGAAGTAATTTAATTTATGTGTACCTTAGATACAACCTCAGGATTTTTTTTTTAATCAGCACAGTGAAACTTTTAGGGAGCCTTGAATGCTTTTCCTTGTTACAGAATTTGAGTTTCTCTTGTGACCAGTGTCACCCCCTGGTTTGTAAGGTGACTAGAGTTAAGGATGCTATCTTGAGGTATAAAAAAAGAGTTGTCTGTCTTCTGGGCAAAACTAGATGAGTCCCATGGGAGTCAAATGAGAGACACTGGCCTGATTTACACTGTGGTTTTGGGCTGAGGGCTTTGGCCCAGAGCTCTCAGAGATATTTGTTGCTCTGTATCTGTTTAAAATCAAGAATCAAAGTGCTTAGTGAAATCCTTAGGGATAATCATATATTAAAATATGCTTTCTTGAATGAGAATATTTTTTTTCTTTTTAATCAATTCTTTAGGGTTTCTACAGGACTAACACAGTACCTATTTTAATAGATCTTAGATAATGGATTCATGGCTATTAGGGAAAAATTCATTTCCTGAATGTGAGATGTTTTGAAAAATATCAATGTCATTGCAACCAAATATGTTAAGGCTTAGCAACCCTGATTCAAAGCACCAAGTAGACTAATTCTTCATCTTATGAAAATATTGCTGATAGGGGAAAATATATTGTCTTCTTTAAAGTTTCGCATGTATGAACAGTTACTACCATGGCAGAAAGAAAAAAAGAAACTCACTACTTTTATTTGTACCATTTTCATACCACTTGAATTCTTTTTACTTTTCTTGGTACCCATGAATAATCTCCATTTATTTAGACATTGACATTTCACGTTGTTTAGCATTTTTCAGAAAAATTCCCTGCCTTACCAAAAAACAGAACCAAAAAATAAACTTAAAAAAACCCCACAACTCATCATGTATCTAGGATGCTCCTAATTTGCCTGTTGAATGAGTCAGAGCTGACATAATTGAGTAAGAATAAGCATGTTGAGTGTCAGATAACTTAAAAATTGATCAACAGCCCCTCAAGATCAAAATAAGTCAGAGCTTACGTTTGATTCAGTGTTCCCCAGTCACCTGAGGTACGATCTGTCTCGGCTTCCTGACAGCTCTTAGTCTCCTATGATGCATATTATCTCCGCTTGCTTAGACTGTAATGTGCAAGAAGAACAGATTTAAGTGTGAAAAGCATAAAATGCTTCCTCCCCCTTGAAAATCTACCTGTTAATTTTGTGGGGATGTCCAAGAGACTGACAGCATCCTAACTTTGGGTTCTCTTCACAGTGGGTAAACCTCACAAGTGCAACTACTGTGGACGAAGCTACAAGCAACGCAGTTCACTGGAGGAGCACAAGGAACGCTGCCACAACTATCTCCAGAATGTAGGCATGGAGGCTGCCGGACAGGTCATGAGTCACCATGGTGGGTAGGCGCCGCGATTTAATTCCCTCCCATACTGCTTTGGTAGTTTTTAGGGGCTAACAGTCCTCCTCCCCTCTTTAAAGAAAGATAAAAATATTGGTTTCAAACACATTTAGATCCTGTTCATATGACATTATCTTCTTAAGCACTTAAAACGAGCTGAGTTTTAGGAAACATTACAAATATGTTGTAGAGTTTTTATGATATTTATATTTATAATATTTATATACACTAATTTATATACTTATATTCATAAAATTCAAGTTGTTTCTGATAACATGTGCCTGAAATGACATAATCATGGTAGCTAGCCACCAGCGTAACAAAGGAAGGTAATAGTCACCTTCTCTTGTATTTCCCTGGCCAGATATTAGACAGCTCATAGAAGTCTGTAGATTTCCTTAAAAATTGAATTGGTTTAAGTGTTCTGTAATATACTTTGTGGTTCCTCCAATCTCTTCCATAAATTATCTGGAAATCTTGCAATTTTGCTTTCTACACATGTCAGTAATAAGATAAAGTAAAATTAGGTACTACCTCCCTCCATAAAAGATATGCTGCACATTGCTTTACCCTCCAAAAGGCAGGCAGGTAGTGGCCAAGATTTAGCAACTATGATAATTTTCAGTTCCTAAAAAGTGAACATAGAGCCAGCTTTACAAAGGAAAGTAATAAATTTTAGTATTTCACAGTTGTACATAGTTGTTTCACTAATTATATTTCTATAAGGACTGAGTTTATTTTTTCACCCAGATACCCACAAAATCTTAACATATTATTTATATTCCTCATATAGACAGTTTGACTAGTGTTATAGGATAGAGTTTTTTTAATATATAAATATTTATTACACATATCCAGCTCAAGAATAATCCTGGATAGTTTTGTTTTATGTAGTGCATACTATGGAACTATGTTTTTGAGAAAGGTACTGTTTATTTGTAATTGAGTGGGGAATTTTTTAAACTTACAGTATTTACTGTTATACTAAGAAAGCATTGTCTTGTATTGAACATAGGTTCTATTCCATTCGTTTTGATTGATTCCATTAATTGTTAATTGTTAATCAACAATTTATATAAAGCTGTACTTTAGCTCTTAGTAAATTTGATATTAAAAGCTCGTAGCTCGTAGGACCTAGGCATATGAGGGTAGTAGAAGTCCTTAAATGGTGGGCCTTGGAGCGCAGTAAACCAGGCCTGACTCTGTGCTGTCTAAGTGTGTATTTCAGGAGAATGAAATGTGGTTGGACATACAATAAATATCCCCAAAGTAGGGCTTTTTCCTGTTATATTTCAGGGCATTAAGTACTAAAAACAATAAATGTGCCATTCCCTGGAAAGTTGTAACTTATCAGTGTTCATATTAGAGGCTTCATTTGCCTACTTAGAATGCTGTTTCAGGTAAATTACTGGTTTTCAGGGTGGCTTGATGCAGGAAGCTAATGGAGGTGCATGTGAGAGCTTCCCAGAGACCAGGTCTGTCAGCACCACACATTTTTCCAAAGTGTTTTCCCACTACAGTGAGAGTACATATACAAATCATGTTGCTTATTTTTGGATTTAGTTTTTTATGGAATTGTATGTAGCATATACCGCCGAAGAAGAAATAGAGCCTCCCCTAAAGGACAGTATATTGTCACAGGGAGGGAGGTACAAATAAATAATGAGAATCAACATCATCTCTTGGCATATTGACTCATTGTAGACCTAGAGTTGATGTAAAACAATACCACAAATGTGTACCAAGAAAGAAAAGGACATTTATTTAGAAAGCTCAGCCTTGGCCCTCTTTTCTCAGACTATGTAGCCCTCGGCCCTTCACCCGTGGTGCTGAAGTTGGGAGAGAATGGGGACAAATGCGGCAGAGGGAATACTGGAGGGACCACAGAGCGAAGCCCAAGTGGAAAATGATAGTCAATTTTGATATCATCGGTGGACTTGAATATTTCTTCTTGAATACTGCATATTGTTTTAACCACTGTAACCAGAGTATTGAGTCCATTTCATACTATTTATTTCCAGATCAGTTGTAATAAAAAATTGAGGTTATCATTATTCTCCCTTTCTTTATATTAACGTGTTTAATAGGAAATTGGCTACATGAGATAGAAGTTGATAAATGCCATGAGAGAGAAAACTGGGGGAAAATTCTGCCAGATTTCATCATTAACCATGTCTCCTAGGCGAGCTCAGCAGTGACTGTGTCCTTAAAACGCCACCACAGTGACATGCATATTTTCCCCTCCCTCCCTTCTAAGTTGCTGGATCTTCTCTATTTCTTTTCTTTGCTGTTAGCATCAGGAGGGAGGTGCCATTGGTGGGGTGACAAATTTTCCTCTGTGCCTGACTTAACTGTTATCTCCTCGCTTCTGTTTTCCAAAGCATGTTTGTTGTCCCTGAGGAAGTACAAGGGGCATTCTTTCACTTCACTTAGCCTTTATCAAAGGCTTCCTCATGGCCAAATCCCATTGAACATTTTGGGGCTATGAAGATAAATAGACACAGTTTCTTTCACATATTTATATGGTGGTAGGGAATCCATTTAAAAAAAACAATAATAAAATGGAACTACAGTTGTAATAAAAAAACACGTCCCTGATTCTCCAGGAGAACAGATGTAGGGCTAAGCTCATGGAGAAGTCAAGGGGTGCTCCTTACACGCAGCAGTGTTTGATTTGAGCACAAGAAAGGAGTAAACCTATGTATATGTGACACAGCTCAGGGCCTGTGCTTTCCATGCATAAAAGGAATATAAAAGACAAGGCCATGGCAGATTCCTTGACATCGCACATCATAGGAGGGGCAGGCAAGAAGACTGAACTTTTAATGCAAATCCAGCATATGACTTTCAGCTATGGGATAATCAGATTTATGCCTTGTTTAAAAAAGTAAATCAGCAGTGTAGAATGTAGAGGAGATGCCTGCCAGGGGCAGTGGGTGGGTGTGAGCAGAGGCTGGAGGTGCTAACGCCAAGGAAAAGAGGAAGGGGCTCTGAAGGAACCAGAGGGCAAGCCCAAACATGGAAGAGGTGTTTTAAAGGCAGTAAAGCGTTCTTAAGAGTTTGAGTTTGAGGAAAAGAGAGGAATTTCATGACTTTTAGTTTCAGAAATAGAACAATGAAAGGATTTTTGTGGCAGATTATTTATCTTATTTGAATGTTATCTTTATGCTCAATTTTCAAGTCTGTTCAGCTTAAAGCAAAAAGCTTTTAAAAGTAAACTGTGTGATTACCTTTTCCTTGTTGCCTGAAGATAAAAATGAAAATATGAACCAGAAAGATGGCCAACTTCAAAGCTACTAGGTATTCTTAGGTTTATACTCTCAGTATTTGGGAAAAGGGAGAGTTCTTTCTTCTGGTCTTTGAGGTATTATTAGGACCCAACAAAGTTTCTCACTTCCTTTGGGTCATTGTTTTCTTCATTAAGTCATACGCTATCCATCTGTTATCTATCCTGTTTTCTCATGATATAAAAGATAATAGATAGCTGATTAATACAGTGCAATATCCTAAGGATATTGTAAGTACTTGTGGGGCTTCGAGGGCACATCCAGCATGATAAGTCGGACTGGGTATCCGAGATGGATTTCCAGGAGTGATAGGTTTGAACTGAGTTTTGAAAGGCTAAAAATAACAAGCTACTACATGGAGAATGGTGTTTTATTCAGAACCGTGTATGTGAAAAAACAGAAGTCTAAACAAGGATAGAAGATGAGGAACGTACATTTAGATTTGTATTGGAGCCCAGTTTATCAGGACAAGAGAAGGTGATAAAGCTGTAGGACAAGTGTCTGGACAGAACACCAAGGGCCTCTGTGTTAGTTAGGCAGAGAATTTTGTGCTTTATATTAAAAGCAGGATTGTACTTACATTTTACCAGTAACAATATGGGAGACAAGAATTCAGAAACAAGTAGGCCAGTTGGAGACTATTAACAGTGCCCACCATGAGCCTAGTAACCTGGGATATATAGAAAAAAATTAGGTAGCTGAGTGTAACTGCACATAGACTCTAAACCATGGGATACCTCCATGTGTGTTTATGAGGAGATGTGGTAGGAGGACAGATAGGACCTTAAATGAGAAGAGATCCAGGATTTGCCACAGGAATCTAGTATGTAAGATGGAGTAGTGGTAGGTTATGGCCCTAGTATGTTCATTGAAGTGGGAATTATGAAAACATTTGGGGAGGAAAAGGGAAATTTCCAGTTTTGAGCACATGTTTGATGTGCCTATGAGATAGCCAGGTAAAATTGTGTAGAAGACAGTTGAATGTGCAGATCCTAACTCCTGAGTGACATCTGGATAGGAAATAGCTGTGTCATAGTCTTCATTTTATAGATAGCAACCTAAAGTAATTGACTTCGATTGACTTAGATCATTTTGAGTTGCTATAACAAAATACCTGAGGCTGAGAAATTGTAAATAACAGATTTCTTTGGATTGTGATTTTAGAGGTACAGGATCATGGAGCCCACACAGACTTTCATGAAGGGCCTCATGGCAGATAATTTCACTTGGTAGGATCCTGCTCAGGAGAAGGGTCACATAGTAAGAGAAGAAGCAGGAGAACAAAGAGGGGTCAGGCTTGTGTTTTTATAATAGCCAGCACTACTGGGAAGAACCCACTGACCTAACCCACTCGGTGAAACCAGTGTGAATCTTTGCCCAGGGCTTGTGCTCCAGTGACCTAGTCATTGTCTACAATGTCCCGGTTCCTTCAGCACCATTATGTTAGAGACCAAGTTTCCAGTGCAAGCATCTCTGGGGGAACGAATCAGACCTAAACCACAGCATAGGACAGTATCAGTGGATGCACGTGAACCATGCAGAAGTTCAGCAACATGCCGAGAGGGGAAAACAAGAACCATGAAGATGAGATGGAAAGAGCAAAGTAGGACCCTGGAAGAGTGAGTTAATAGGAGCAAGTCAAGTGTCAGTGCTGCCGCATGCTATCAGGAAAAGTAACTCAGAATAACCAAGGTCTTTTTTTTTACTTTATACTTATCAACATGGAGAAATTTTGTTGAAAAAAAAAATTTCAAAGAGAGAAGACAACTGCTTTTTTTCCTGCCTGGATTCTATGACCCAGGCTGGATCCTTCAGTCTGGTTCTTTCTGGAATTTGTATTTTGAGTGGATTGTTAAGAAAACAAAACTGTGTTGGGAATCCTCTTGTGGTTCTTGTCTTTATGGTTTATCACTGTGAAGAAATAATGCAAGTCAAAGTATATTTTTACCCTGGTTATAATTTCAAATAAGGTCAAAGATGATGTTTGGTTGTGAAGCGTGCTCAATTTAGCACATTGGGATATTTTAAATCAGGATAAACATCTTACCATTTGACTGACACAGTTGGAAAAATAGGTATCTAGAGAATTTGTTTCATGTTTTAAGAAATATATATGCAAAAAAATGTTGTTGGGTTGTACCCAAATTTAAGAAAGCACAAAAATTCAGATTAAGTAATTAAGGAAAAATGCAATGACAGACTTTACAAATGTTTCAGGCTCACTTATAAAATGTTGGTGTTCAAAACAGATCAATAAAGAATAGTATTACAGAGTTGTTAAACTCTAGACTAAGGAGCCATGCTTCTTAGTAATTAGTAACACCCCCTGCTAATTAGATGTCACCTTGAGTAAATTAATTCAGATCCAGGAGTCTTTTGCTTCCCAATCTTTCAAATGAAGATAGTAATAGTAACTATCGTGGGGTTGTTTAGAGGAGTAAATTGAGTAGTAAGCCAAAGCCTTGAAATAGAACTGAGTACCTGCGTATGTCAGTTATTCTGAATGTTGTAGAGAAAAAAAAAAAAGTACTTTTATATAAATGGCTATAAAGCAGAATTTAGCGCAGGGCTCTGCCAAAGTCTTTGTTTTTAGTTCACAGAAACTTCATGGAACTTGGGGCAGATCATCTGAATTGAGGTGGATGTGGTGAGGGACAGTTCCCACACTTGGGTTTCATTTTGAGCATTAAATATGTGCAAATGTGAAGATTCAGGGTGAGATTTAGAGCAGAACTGCCAAGTGTTAGACTACTCATCTTAGAACTAATTAGCATATTCAATTTCAGGGGCAAACCCTTTAAACTACTTTTGTTAAAAGCAAAATTCACAGCGACCAAATTTTTTCTTTTAAGATCGAGATCTGCAATACATTTTCATCTTTGGCTCACATATAGATACTTCATAGTTGTATAGTTATTTTGATATAGCAAGTAGTTTGAATCTACTACCCAAAACAAAAGATAAGGTTTTTCTCCCCAGTCTCTGTGCTTCCCACCACATCATTACTGCCATCTGTTCCTCCGGGTGCCTTCATCTGAATACTGTAGCCACCCTTGAATTTTCTTTTAGTTGAGCCATTTCAGTAATTTTTTAGTTGCTAAAAGATTACATAATGTCTTGGGATATATCTTTTCCATTGGCTAATCTGAATAATATCAGCAAAGAAATGATGACTTCCTTTGTTACTGCATCTCAACTTGGAATACATATTTTTTCCAAATTGACATCCAGTCTTTGGAGCTTTCTTTGCTATTCATAGCCAAAGGTTCTCTCTTTGTCTTTGAATCCCTGGCTTCATACATGCTGGGTAAGTACTCTACCTCTGGGCTATCTCTCCAGCTTCTGGGTCTCTGGTTAGATATAAAGATTAACTTTTTCTGACCATTCTACTAGGTTACCCAATATACAGACTGAATGTTGATTTCTTTAAGCATGTCCAAATTAGGAAAACAGTTTTGATGCTATTTTTTATTTCTTCAAAATCAGCAACCTATATTGGTTATTAAATAGGTCACCTGAATTATGTACTCGGCTTTCTCTACCTTTGTCTTTGCTCTCTTGCTCCTAGCAGCAGCCAGCTGGATCCCCACAGATGAGAGTGCCTTATGTTTCATACAGTGCGACTGTTTTTGCAACAATGACAGGGTTAGAGTAAATCATTTTAAAATGCACGCTAGACTAAGAAGAGAGAGACTAAAATAGGAAACCTTTTCTATGAGTATGACCTTTAATCAACTGATCTGAGATATTACCTATTCTTATTTAAATATCCCTTGCACAGTATTTCTCCTCAAAGCATGTGAGTTTGTAGTGTGAATACATACTAAGCACTCACATTGCACCATAGAAATGGGATGAATGGATGGCAGCATTGGAGGGTTTATGTCACATGAATTAGGGCAGTAGTTTAGTCAGCCCGTGTGCTGATTTGGAAATGGATTCTTTTATCTTCCTGAAGAGCTCTTTTTAAAATAAACTACTATCATAAAGCTGCCACAGTTCACTATGCATAGACATGTTCAACATTAGATCTTGCTTATGAAGCTCACTCTCTGCAGGTATTTAAACTGTTGCCAATAAGGCTAACAGTTTATCAGACAGAAAATCTGTTATAGGAAAATACAACCAAGCAAAGGAAACAGAAGGAGGTAAACGGTCAAATAGTGTGATGTTATTCTGAGTGTCTGGTTCAGTTTTTATCTCGTAAGTGACTGACTTAGGTTTATTTTAGAAAAAAATAAGCTCAAACCCTTGCCAATAGTATAGTCTTAAAGAATTATTGATTTTAATCAATGTTAAGACTGAAAAATAAGATGACAAGCCAAATGAATGTTTTTGTTATTGATAGAAGCAGTTTGTCATTGATCCTAGAAAAACTCAAAACCAAATCCCAAGGGAGAGGAGATGGATGTGTGTGTGTACAAAATTAAAGAGTAATATTTCACACTAGAAGTTTTTCTCACTACTTGTTTTCATTCAAGCTAGCTACCTTGATGGTAAATCTATCTCTGTATCTTTCAAAATGTTGAAGAAATTATCAGAGTGCTTTTTTGTATGGTTTTATGTAGTACCTCCTATGGAAGATTGTAAGGAACAAGAGCCTATTATGGACAACAATATTTCTCTGGTGCCTTTTGAGAGACCTGCTGTCATAGAGAAGCTCACGGGGAATATGGGAAAACGTAAAAGCTCCACTCCACAAAAGTTTGTGGGTAAGTAGTACAAATGCTTTTGTTCTTTACAAAGTGATTTAAATTGAAAAATACAAGCTCTTATGTATTGGAAATATATTTATGGTATATTTCAGATACTGAAAAAAATGTTCATGTCTTTTCTATTCCAACTTTCCTGTGTGTCATACTCCCACATGCGTACCCTTAGGCTTAAGCACAAGGCCTGGCAGTAGGAAGTCATCATCTCAAGATGTAATAGCTGGGGAAATGGTTTAGTGGAATAAGCACTTCCCTGGCAAATGGAAGGGCCTGAGTTCAGTCCCCGGTTCCGCCAAGGAAAAACAAAATAAAAGACGTAATCATGTTAGTAAAATATTACTTAGAAATAGTTATACTTACTAAGAGGAGTGGTCCAAGTGGAGGCGAACCTTTCATAGCTTTCCATAGCAAGCATCCAGCTACCACGTGCATGCCACAAGGTCCTCCACTGGGGAGCCCTGTTGCTAGATTTGTAATATGTTTGAAATTTGCCACCACCTTTTTACTAGTTTCTCTATATGATAGTAATTCTTCTGGCATTTAGTTTAGCAGTGAGATACTTAAATTTTTTCCCTAATTCTGCTTTAGAAAAAAAATTCAAGATGTTTCATATATGGATTTGTGTGTTCTACTTTCAGCTTTGTATTCTAAGGTATGATAACAGAAAAAATTAAAATTCAAATATTTAGACTTTTTATTCTCTAGACTCTTCAATATTCCATTACACACCCAGTGCATTCTACCAGGGCATCCCGTCAGTCATAGAGTATTTCTGAGGATTCAAAAGTCATTCATTCATATTTTAAAAATATATGAATAGTAGAAATTCATTATAGTGTAAAGTAACTGTTATTCATTGTATATGTAATATATCTATTCTTGCAGTTTTAATACAACATAAAAATAAATGACATAAAGCTATTTCCTACTGTCAGTGCATCATAGGATATCTTGAAGGATTCACTGAAAGAACAGTAATTGGTAACCTACTCTTGAGTATCGTAGTTGGTGCTAAACAATAAAGATCATGAGACTATGTTCAGAGGTCTACCCTAGTAACTTTTATTACTCCTCCTTTTTTTTTTCTCTCTCTTTTTTGATAGTTACAATGAAAACAGGAGAAAAACCAGTTCCACCTTTAAAATTGATGAATTTGATCCAGGTGTGGTGGTGCACACCTGTAGTCCCAGTACTTGGGAGGCTGAGGCAGGATGATCATTGTGGGTTCTAGTCTAGTGTGGGGTACAAAGTGAGCTCAGGGCCAGCCTGAACTGCATACATAGCGAGACCTTGTGTCAAAAAAACCGAAGGGCCAGTGAGAGAGCTCAGCAGTCTAAGCACCTAATTTGGCAAGTTCATGGACAAGGGTTCAATCCCGGGTTCCGCACACAGCTCCAGCCCTGCCCCTGAGGTACATTGAGCTGGCAAGCAAGTCTGGGTGTTGTGGCACATGCCTGTAATCCCAGTGCTGAGGAGGCTGAAAACATGAGGACCACTACAAGTCCGAGCTGCGTAGTGAGATGCTGTACCTAATACATTGAAAGAACAAACAAATAAATAAATAAAGTTAATGAGTTTGTTGGAGGTAACTAAATGCTTTTATTTCAATAGATAATAGCATACTTTGAAAAGCAAGAAATGTTTGTTTTTTTATCTTTTGTCTGATCTTTGAAACATTTCTTCATGTTTCTTCTAACTTAGAGAAGTTACTCTCAATTTGATTACATTCCCTGGAAAGAGACAATTTTTTTAAGAAAAATTACAATGTGGTTCTAAAATAACATTTGATCTTTTATTAACAATTTAAGTGTTTTTTTTTTTTTCTTTCTTTAGGCTCTCTAAATACTAGCAATCACAGAAACCATTTCTATGATTGCTCTTGCAATGAATATTTTTGTCACTCCACACCACATAAACTCCTTTTCCCTATGTCTCATGATGAACTAACTGCTCTTTGACTTTAATCAAGCATTCCAGACCAGCAGTCTCTGAACTTCATGCATATCGCCTTGCTACCCCTCCCTTTGTCCAGTTTAAATTTCTTGGTTCATTGCTTTCACCACTGTTTTGCTTACATTCACTTACCTTGTTTTCCTACCACTTTTTCTTGGTGAAACTTTATTCTTTTGTGGAGCTGGCTATACATCTTTCTTCAGTATTTACCTGTCAGCTATTAGTACTTTTGGAGATAATGCCACAGTCTCATAAATTACTGTCAACTGGGCGTGGTGGTGCATGCCTATCATCCAGTGCTCAAGAGGCTGAGGCAGGAGGATTCCTGCAAGTTTCAGGCCACCCTGGCCTACATAATGAGTTCAGCGCCAGTCTGAACTGCATCATGAGACCCTGTGTGAAAATATTGATTAGCTGATTAATTGATTTAGAGAGTAATAGATCAATCTAGTAACGCATTTTAAATTTCAGCTGGCCCATCCATACTATGACAGAATTGTTCTGGTATAACCATGAACAGCATTCTCTCCTAGTCTAAATCATGGCCATATTCTACCTTTCTCAGCTTTCTGAAAACTTGGTATCTCACACCTTGAGATTTTTATACCTATACTTATAAGAAAATAAAGTGAGTTGGAATGATCTCAGTTTAATATTATCAACCCTATAAAATTATGTGCATCTATGTAATACTTTTTATTCCCTCACTTCAATGAAAGTGGTGTTCCTCTTTCTGATTAAGGTCAGTTCCTCCTTTTGTCCTCTGGAATTCTACTGTGGTCCTCCAAATATCTCCCACTGTATTTATTTCTTTGTCCTCACTTGCCTGTCAGCATTAATATCACAAAGTATCATTATTGGGGGGAAGAAAAATCTTAACCAAAACTCAAGTTCTGGGCAAGCCAGATAGTTCAGTGGAGTAAAGCACCTGCTCAGAGAGGCATAGTGGCCGGGGTTTGATCCCCAGTGTGGCATGCCAGTCCCGCCACTGGGGGGCTTGAGATAGTGGCTAAGACTGGGTGTGGTGGCTTGTGCTTATAATCCCAGTGCTTGGGTGGCTGAAAACAGGAGGATCACTATGAGTCCAATCTGTGTAGAGAGACCCTGTAGAACCTGCACTAAAATAAAAAAATTTTAAAAAGATTCTTCCAGCTACAACTTGTCCTTCTCTTTAAAGTTGAAGGCTTTTCATTTTCTGTACTTACTGTCAGTGAACTTTGCTCTTTTCTGTTCATTTCCTGGTCCCTTCAGCCTGGCACTTTTCACTTACCTACACTCAGAGTGTCTGCGTGGGTGCCACAGCTATGTCTGTGGTGCCACGTCCAGTGGGCCCTGTAGAAATGGGCTGATCCAGCTCCCATGCGGAACTGCATAGCCAGTTCCCTCTGAAGCCCACTTGGTCCTTGGTTCCTGACAGTGAACTCTGTTTCCTCCAGCTTCTTTGCCTATTTCTTCTCATTCTTTATGGATCTGCCCTTTCAGCTGTGTAGATGACCCCCCATTCATATACCTAAATATTTTAATATTATAAACCAAGCTAAAGAAACATGTTCTACCTACTAACTTTGAAGACTAAGTTCAAGTAAGTATACAATTCTCAGATTCCTTGTTGCTCCCCACCAGACCTCAGCCACATCAGCAGAACTGACATTGGCCTGAAGCAAGGCCCCATCCTAGCCCTAAGCTTATATCTGCTCATTACTAAAAAAGCACCTCATACACATGCGGGACACTCATGCCTGCACAGCTGGTTTCTTTTTTTATGTTGCACTGCATACACAGCACATTGCCAGCACTGCTTGTGTTGCAACATAAGAGCCCATGAGGAGAACTCTAGAGAGACAGTAAATGTATGCATTACTGTTCGATGGAAGAATTCTGGGATCTGATTACCCAGATCGTGATCTGTGGAGTGTATCAGAGAGACATGTTCCTCTGGCCTTCGCATCCCTTATTTCATGGGGAATCAGGCCCCTGACTTTCTAAACATGCTGCCAAGGAATCCTATCTGGCTGCCTTGTCTTCGGTTTTAATGTGAAAAATGTTTTCAGGTACTATTTTGACCTCCTTTGATGCAGTCACCTACTTATGAGTGACAGAATCCACTCCCATGATTTGCAAGTTGCCTTGTATCAACTGATGACTCACAGGTCTACATCTCAAACCCAGATCCCTGTCCTGTGTTTGATATATCTAAGCATTTTCTGGACATGATGGTTACAGTGCTCCACAAATTGAATGTATCCTCTCTCCTGTCTCACTGTCATCCACTAAGTTCCCCCAGCCACAAAACTGGGCTTCATGCTTGTTTTGTATTCTCATTGTCTGCATCTATATAAGAATCAAGTCCTAACCAGTCTTTTTCTATAGTTTTCTCCATTCTAGCACCTTCTCTATTTTTTCTGACCAGTTCAGTCAGCATGAATGATACAGCAACTTGCAAATCCTCTTGTGAAATGTATATCTAATTAGGCCCCATCTCCATTTAACCCCTTCAGTTCACAATACTCTCAGGTTAAAATTCATTCTGTTTGATATTGAATGAGCTATGTGTTATCTAGCTCATTAGGCTTATCTGTTTCCATTCACAGCCATTTTGAAATATAAGTAAGTTCTTGTAAGTCCTGCCCTTTTGCCGGTGAGCCTTCCTGCCTGTTCCTCCATGTCCACCTTCATATTTCTTTATTTAGCTGTAATAGCACATTCTTATTACTGATGCTACTTCCTTCAAAGAGTCTTCCTTTACTCCCCTAGTATGAGATAAGCATTCCTATTTGGCCCCATAGCTTATAGAAAGCTTTATTACAAATGATCCCTAAATTGCTGCAATTCCCTCTAAACTGTAAGGTCTTTAAGAATATGAAAGCTGGGCGTGGTGGCGCGGGCCTGTAATCCCAGCACTCGGGAGGCTGAGGCAGGAGGATGGTTGTGAGTTCAAGACCAGCCTGAGCTACAAAGTGAGCTTAAGGCCAGCCCAACTGCATAGTGAGACCCTGTCTCAAAAAAAAAAAAAAAAAAAAAAAAAAAGAATATGAGTCAGATTTCTCTGTATTGACTTTGAAAGTCTTGGATGGCAATATTTTAATCATATGTCATTAAATAATATCTCATCATTTCTACTTTCAGTTGTTTATTATTCTGTACATTACCTTGTCTGTCTTGGGAGCAATTCAAATTGAAATAATACTAAATACCAGACAGTACTTCTCTAGAGTGTAGTTGTGTGGACCCCCACTTCCTATTAATTACCTAGGCTTATGACTGCAACATATCAGTGTGCAGGTGGGTCTCAGCAAAATTGAAGCGCTCTAATACTTGACCTGGAGAATACGACATATACCATATGATATGGAAAAATGGAAATGACGTTAATGTCCCACCTTTTGTATTTTTAATCAAATCATAAGTTGTAATTTTTTTTCTTTCCTCATCCTCCCTCTTTCAGGGGAAAAGCTCATGCGATTCAGCTACCCAGATATTCACTTTGATATGAACTTAACATATGAGAAAGAGGCTGAGCTGATGCAGTCTCACATGATGGACCAAGCCATCAACAATGCAATCACCTACCTTGGAGCTGAGGCCCTTCACCCTCTGATGCAGCACCCGCCAAGCACAATCGCTGAGGTGGCCCCAGTTATAAGCTCAGCTTATTCTCAGGTCTATCATCCAAACAGGATAGAAAGACCCATAAGCAGGGAAACCTCTGATAGTCATGAAAACAACGTGGATGGCCCCATCTCTCTCATCAGACCAAAGAGTCGACCCCAGGAAAGAGAAGCCTCTCCCAGCAATAGCTGCCTGGATTCTACTGACTCAGAAAGCAGCCATGATGACCACCAGTCCTACCAAGGAAACCCTGCCTTAAATCCCAAGAGGAAACAAAGCCCAGCTTACATGAAGGAGGATGTCAAGGCCTTGGACACCACCAAGGCTCCCAAGGGCTCTCTGAAAGACATCTATAAGGTTTTCAATGGAGAAGGAGAACAGATAAGGGCCTTCAAGTGCGAGCACTGCCGAGTCCTTTTCCTGGACCATGTCATGTACACCATTCACATGGGTTGCCATGGCTACCGGGACCCACTGGAATGCAACATCTGTGGCTATAGAAGCCAGGACCGTTACGAGTTTTCATCACATATTGTTCGAGGGGAGCACACATTCCACTAGGCCTTTTCATTCCAAAGGGGACCCCTATGAAGTAAAGAACTGCACATGAAGAAATACTGCACTTACAATCCCACCTTCCCTCAGATGTTGGCATACTTTTTAAAAAAATATTATTACTGTCAATTCTTATTTTGTGGACACAGTGTCATTTGCTCTACCTAATTATGATAGAGAAGAAACAGAAGAAAGAAGGGATGGGGATACTGTTTCCTGATAACTTGGCTTGTTTATTTTGTGGAAATTTAAAGCAGTTCATTTCTACCACACAAAAACAAAGCATATCATGCTTTGCAAAATCACTTGATTCATATAGATTCACCTGAAATATTCTGATTTGCCACTGATATTCAGGATTATGATTGAAGGCAGGAATTTAGTTTTCTGGGTAGGACTTTGGCAATTGAAAATGGCGTAAGTAATTTTGCTCTTCAAAGAAGAACTTGCTTCAAAATGTAAACCAGTTTTTTGTTCTTAGAGATCATGGAACACAAAATACATTATTATTTTCAATAACTTCTAGGAAGAGTTGAGTTGTTGTGGGTTCTATGTTTACTTCCCCTATGGAATTTATAATTCAGTATGTTTTACACTGTACCATATAGCAAAACTTTTAAACTACAGGAAGTTAAGGACCACTGTAATACACCTGAGGTCCTTTGATCTTATTTTTCTAAACTCAAGCACTGTTTTTCCATAGTTTTGATGACTGGCATTTTATAGATACCCTGGCAGCCTTACTTTTAACACCTTTAACAAATGGTATTTTTATGTAATTTTAAGAATAACATATGGTCTAAGAGTGGGTGATAGGCAGTAATTTCTAGGAGGGACTCCCTACTTTGCATAAATTTGTTTGAGAATTTTTTTAAGTTATAATGAGATGGCAGCATAGTATACATATCTGTTTCTAAAAGTATGCTTATGGTTGTCACTTTATCCGCATTTAATCAGTGTTAAAAGTCAACAAAAAAATATAAATACACACACACACACACATATATATATATGCTACAGTAAGCAGAAACTCCACTTCACAGTCCCTCTTGTGGTATTTCTCTTTTCACTGGTTGTTTCAAGCTGTGACCACTCAGTGTTCTGCCCATAGTCCATTCCTCTGTTACTCTTGGTGTAAAAGGTCTTAAAGGTCTTGCTAGAAGCTCTTCTATCACAGTATCCTCAGAGCATTTGCTAATTTGACCTGAATGTAGTAACTTAAATTCTGTAAGAACATTGAACTAGGGCTATTTATTCTAGTATTTCTTAAGTCATATTTACTATTTTCACTGTAGAGAAAAGGGAACTTCTTTGTACTGTGGACTACTGATCAAAGAAAGAAACAAGAGCTTGTTCTTACCTTCTTGAAGTGTAAAATGTGACAGACCTTTATGCAAAGGTCCTGCACATTTTCCTGTTTCAAAAATATTTGACTTCTCATAAATGAATTTCACTATCTTAGTGTAGAATTTATCGTCTTTTAATTCAGACGTGGCATATATTTTCATATTTTATGTGGCGGCTTTAATTCCCTTCCTATGGGTGCTCTATTCTTTGCAGTCCAGAGACATTACAGGGGTGGAACCAAGTGATGCTGATTCTCAAGTCAGTTGGGGGGACACCTCTAAGGCAGAACTTTCTGCTCATGTTTTCAGAAACAGACCTGACCATGACAAGATTGGCAGCCACTTGTGAATACTGAAATTCTGTCAAGCAGAAATTAATAACTTAAAATCATGAAATGGGATCTGAAGCTGTTTATAGAATATGATATGAGAAGTATCAAGACGAGAGGCCTATGGACAGATAATGCAAATCTGGCCCCAGTACTGCTCTCACGTCACTTTTTCTAGTTTCCCATTTGCTTATTTAAGCAATTTCTAAGCATTAACATCTAGAAGTTGGTAAAAATAATTATGAATCAGCTTTCTCTCACTAGTCTCTATCATGATTAATTTTGGAGAAATATCCATACTATTACATCCAAGATAATGCACAAAAACAAAGATATATTAAATGTCTCCTGTTAGTTTTTTCCTGCATGCCTTATTACATTATACACTCACAGTTCATTCAAAGAAAAAGCATCTGTGTGACACTCACCTCCATCTTACCTCTACCTACTCACTCTAATCCCTCACAAACCGTAATTGAAATGATTTTTTTCTCCTTTTGGATGAGGTAAATCATTTTAAGCTTCTGACCTTGTGTTTTGCTTCAGTTTATGGAAGAATTTAGTTACTAATCAGTACATTCATAATTTTGGCCATGTGTGAATATGCATAAATTTCCACTGGCATCATCAATGAACTTTCTTCTTGCCCTCTTCTCTTCCCACTCCAGCATACAGATGATCGCATGCCTAGTGTCCTGCAATGAAACTGGGCTTAGGGAGCCCTAAAGAGCTGTGTCACCCTCTGTGAAGATGGCACTGATGCACTGTCCTCTTCTGCCTTCATCTTGTTGAGCAACTTAGTTTGTGGAAGGGAGCTAATAGATTGTGAGGAATGCATTTGCTGCAAGTGGATACCTGTATTTTCTTGGCTTCATGGAATGGGAACAGAAAGATTTGTTGGGGCAAGGTGTGTCAGGCACAAATGAGGACAAGGTCAACTAACATTGGTAGGTTAGAAAGAATTTTTGTGGATATAGTAATTTCTGAAAAGCTGTGGATGGTTATATTTGCATGCTTCGCCAAAGGAAGTATGCAGCGTGGTAGTGCCTATAAATAAGTATGAGGGTCAGGCACCAAATAAATCAAGCTTTACATAACAGTTGTATGCCCAGTTTATTTAGATGAGCTTTCACAGTGGAGAGAGTATTTGAGGGGCATAAAAATGGGTTATCCTGTGTAGTTTCCAGTGTGGCAAAAATTCAGAAGTTTATCACTTCTTTGCCCTAATTTTGCCCAGATTTTTTATCTCCAGTTCTTTTTGCTGAAGTATGTTGACTCTCTGTGACAATGAAAAACCATGTCAAACATGATTTTTTAAATAGTGAAAATGTGCAGGGAAGAGACAGATTGGAAGGAAAAGATTTGAAGTATTAAAACATTCCATTAAGAATTTTCTGTAGGGAAAAAAAGTGGGAGAATGAGGGCAGAGAGTTCTGATTTGGACAAACTAAGAAGTGTCTGCCCCATGTACATACAAACCACTGTATGAGTCATACTTGCACATGTGTATCACAGTCTTTTTAAAAAATTCATGAAAAGAATCAGAGTTACCAGATTTATTACAGGAACAGAGAGTTAAATTTATAGTTGACACCTGAACATTTAGGTTGACTTTTGCACATTGTATTAAGAAAAACTAAGGAAGTTAGTGCATCATTAAGACTGATAGCAATTATTAAATCTTGGCTCTTTATCATCTATGTCCAGAACAAAATGAAACAATGAAAAGAAAAGATTTTTAAGCTAGTTGATGAAAACTTAAAGAAATGCAAATTTTTTTGAATAGGTAAGAGACATAGAGATTCAGCAAATGTGTTGGCAAAAAGAGAATATTTTCGTGAGCTTTATTTATAGTTTTTATATTTCAGCTACACACCTCACAAGAGCATGGAGTCTTTATATTTTGTAAATGTTTACCAAAATTTACCTCAGAGAAGGCATTCTGATGAAAGTTATGTTTTAAATATTTTATAAATCTTATTTTATCCTATCTCCAAAATGGTTGATAGGGTACAAAAAGAGCATACAAAAATACAAACCAAAACTCTGTCCCCCTCATCACAGAGTGTAGGGCTGTAACAGGTACTTAGCTATAATATTTTTAATCACTCATTTTAAAAAAGTGATACTACATTCATGGTTTTCTTCAGTTGTATTTTGTGTATTATTTAAGTAAGTACTATTTGTATGATTATTCTACAGCAGAAGATTCTCCAAAAGCAAAAGAAAAAAAGGGGGGGTGAAATTGAAGTTTGTATATACAAGTTATTTTAGAAATATTTTTTAATTCTCCAGTTTCTGCAAAATAATTAAAATGTACATTAACTGGTCTCTTAAAATCTTGAATTTAATGTATTGAATCCTTTTTAAAATGTTTCATATTGGTGCCTTTTTAAAATGCATGGAGAGTGCTGATGAGCTGTTACAGCTCTCCATCACTTTTGTTGTGTATTCTTAAAAATCACATAAAATTGACTACTCTATAATTCATTGTTTGTTTTTAGGGTAAAACTACAAAAGCAATTTCTAAGACAGAAACTTTCAGCTCAGCTGTTAAAGGGAAATTTTGAAACCAGACTTTAGTAGCATATTAGTTTGGTAGCATTTCTGAATACCAGTACAAGATTAAACAGGTAAAATATAGTGTGAATTTTTAACTGTGAATTCAACTATAGTATATGCTTTTGTCTTGTTTTTAAGTAACTATAAGATGTTTCACACAGTTTTCATTAGAATAACTTTTGAGAGAATAATATACAGTGTTGCTTTGGATTTCTACCCCCAGACTAGTGTTACTCTAGTTTTGGAACATCTGTCTTCTAATCTGTTACTGTTTTACAGAATAATCTTTAAAAAGCAGGTAATTAATTCTCCTCAAACAACATGAAACTGAACAGTCATATCATATGCTATTCCCCAAAGCATAATCTCAAATGGTTTTATACCATGGCTGTGTATTACTTGCAATGGATGTGTTAGGATATGACAGCTTTTTAAAAAAGATGAGCTGCTGGTTATATAAAACAAATGTCATATGACCAAGAAGCTGTGATATGCTAGTGTTTCTTTTTCTCCTAGTGTATTGCTAGGCCAAATAATGACACCTTAAATATCTTTTACATTTATTGCAGAGACCTAAATTTTTGGAACTTCTCTAAGATTTTTAATGAACATTCTGTTTCTAGCTTTTTAGTCTTATTTTACCATCCTGTAAGTCTGTGGATATTTTCACATGCAATCTTAGAAATAAGTTCACAGTCATGTTTATTGGGTTTACCTCCCATAATATTGTGTTTGTACATTTCCTGTGTAAGTTTGTTGTGAATTACTCTTTAGCCCTTGCAAAGAGTGGTACATCAATTACTAATTTTCTAAGATATCCTTTTTATTGTGAATGGAATATAAAATTTAGAAGGCCTTTGCTAAGTCACATAAAGTGTAGCACATAATTTAATGTAGGTACAAAGAAAGTGAGTTGCAGTGAATCAGGCCTTCAGATTACCTCAAGTGACTCAATAAGAAGCACTTCTTGGACAGGCGAAGGTCACCAAATCCCCTACTATGCACTTAGCAGGATTTCATATAATTTAATCTATTAGACATGGATTTTTTTAAAAAGTACACTGTAATGAGAAGGAATCTGGTTTTGTTTTTTGTTATTTTCCTTGGCACCCTTTCCGAAACTGTGATTTAGAACATTTGCCTGTCAAGCACTCTTGGATCTGAGCATAGATCACTTCTACTTACTCTACCTTGTTTTGAGAAACTCCCCATTACCCCTTTCTCTCCTGTGTTCATCTCCCTTCCATCATCGTCTCTGGAAGTCTTTACCTCTCTTTCCTCCTTCTAGTTGAGGATTAAATGATGTTAGATCTATGTTCTAATTCATTGATCTCTTAAGTCTTAATTTTTGGTGATTTTTGTTGCTGTATAATCTGGCGTATTTTTATACTCAAGTGAAGTTTTATATTAAAGCGAAAAGTGGTCAGATTGGAAATAGTCAGCTGTATAACCCTTGTGTAACTTTCACTCTTAACTATTGGGTACCTACCACGTGACTCCTGATGCTTGCCTTCCTTTTTTTGTTGAATTTTATGTTCTTGTTTGGCTTCTTATGAAAATGTAAATTACAAAAGACTAGACAAATTTTTGTAAGTATTTAGAAAGTTGTTAAGAACATAAACTGAAGAGTCTTAACTTTCTCCCAGTTGGGAGAGAAGTGCTTTAACATTATTATAACATTATTCCAGGTTTGGAGGGGTCCTAGGCCCCATAGTAGCTCTTACAGTTGGACCTTTTAGACCATGTGTTATTTGCAATCTCAGAATGATTGCTCCTACTTTTTTAGTTTAAAAGATATTCTCTTCTTTTTGTACAAGTGCAATACTCCCCTTGAAGTCTTAAAAACTATGGTGATGTTTTTTTTCTTCTTTTCCAACGTGGTCTTTCATTAGTCACACACATACACACACACACCCCTTGGAAATCATAGCCTACTAAAGGATGCAGAAAAACACAACAATTGAAAGATGAGAGAACTGAAACCACTGAGTTGACTTCATGGGCTTTAGTTAGGCTAAATTTCTGTTGAAATTCGTTATCTTCTGCCTCAGAAATTGTATCTTAAAGTTGAAATCCTGGCAGATGGCATTTTCTTCTTAGACCTTTACCTAATGCTCTAAATGAAGAAACTAATATTTAGTGTCTTTATTCATTTCTCTTATTTTGGAAATGAATTTTTAAATAAAAACAAAGCACTTAGGTCAATTTTGAACACATATCACCTATTGGAGATAAAAAATTTTTAAAAATATTTAGAGCACCCCTGTTTTCATAAAAAGCTTAAGAGGTATTTTTCATATCATACATATTTATATGTAGTATGCTGGGTTTTTTTTTATACCTATGTTCCTGTAGTGAAACTGCTGTAATGTAAATATATGTTTTGTTAAAAAAAATAACATTTCTTCAGCATTTCTTTGAAAGGCAGTTACTGCTTTGTACAGTATGTCTTGGCCATTAAAATATTTTTTCTTTAACAATACCAAAGGTGATTAGACTATTTTAAAGACTAATTGCTTGACAGTTTCTAGGATATTTTGAGTTTTAGAAGCAAAATGAAAAAAAAAAAAGGTCAAACCAGTAAACCTCATCTTTTCCAAACTAATAATTTGAGAAGATACAAACTATTGTTTTAAAAATAAAATATATATATATATATATATTATATATATAAATGTATGTAAAATTAAAATTCCAGACCTTGTATGTCAGGTTTGCTCAGTGTAATGTAGTTTTTTTTTAAGGCTCAAATACCATACCTCAGAAAATGGGGCTTACTATGGACATACTGAAACAGTCTCTGCAGGTTGGTGACAAGCCGCTCCACTGAATGCTGACTGGGAGACCCCGCGGAAACGTTCATCACTGCAGACTGAAACGTGGGACTTGTGTTTTGTTTTTAATGCGCACACATACATGCTCTGTGCATATATGTGGGTACTGTGTATATGTGTATGAGTGTTGTATATGCATGTGTGAGTGTGTGTGTGTGCACACTAAAGAAGCTGCAGAAACTTTGTAATACTTTGTGAAAAGGATTATATTATCAAGGTTTGTACTGTCTTGAGTGCACAGCTACTGGAATAAATTTAGGGAATCTCAGGAACAAGCATATAATTTGTCCAAGATTTATTTCTTCTCAGAAGTGTAAGTGCAGTTTTTAATTCTGTATATTATTTAATATTTTACCAATAAAATAAACTTCTGACAAAACGAAAGTTTGCTATAAAAAGTTTCTGGTGAAAACTGTATGTAAGCACACTTCCCGAGACCTAGCAGAAGACTGAGTGTGGAATAGCCGTGCTTAAATTCTGTCTGCCATTTGTGTGTGTGTATGTGTGTGATGTTTCCTGTCCCAGAGGTTGGACACAGGTGGTCTCAACAATTTTAATCTGTTATTGCAGTCTTCCTCATTATGTGAAGCTCACCAGAGCAGAGCGTGGGACTCCATGGCTTGCTAGACATGACATCTGTGCTCATCAGAGAATTTTTGTGTACACTTATTTCGCCCTTACAATCTACATAAGAGATACCTATATTGGAGGCTTAAACCCTTATAATCGAAGAGGTGGGAACCAAGCAAGTGTGGATTGATTTGAGGTACACAGTGAATTACACAAGCAGTCCACACAGCAGGCAGGAATTACGAGAAACCAACACTTCCTACAATTCAAACCAAGATAGAAATAAGGATTTACATCACAGAGATTGTTTAATCACATGAACTACTAGGGAAAATGGACATGATAAAGTGATTCAGACATCTCGAAGTGTGGGGATGCAGAGAGACGCCCAGTCTGAGAAAAGGAAATATTAGTCCTACGTGCCCTTACTATCCTTTTGCTTTATAATCTTGGAGTATGTAAATTACAAGAACTGACTCTTCAATTTAGTGGCCAGTTGTGCTTCCTGGGGTCCTGTCACTGAACACACACCTCATTTTTCATATTTTACAAATAACACTTTGCATTTTACCAGGACAGACTTATACTGTTACAGCTGTCTTCACAGCCAGTAATGGGAAAGCGCACCTATGATCCCAAATGTTCTCTAGCTTTAGCTCTCTGCTCATCTCCTATGCCAATTTGAAATCTGCTTCCACATTTAGATAGCTATTAGTTTTTCTTTACTGATGCATATTTCCAGAATTTCTTGGATATTTTTGACATTCCCTAATCCTTCTACATTTAGATGACCCAAAGAATAGAAAATACTACAAATTCAATTGAAATTTTACATATTTTGTCCAAATTGATCGAAATTTGAAGAGGAAATTAAAAGGAAAATAAAGCAAAAAAAATAATTTACCAAATTACAGTAGTACTAAATTTATTAAGCATCTCTCCATGATCACTAAGAAATCAAATTCTGTCATCTAGTATCAACAAGAACCAAATGGAAAAAAAGCCCTTAAATAAAAGTCATAGGCTCTCCATTTTTCCACAGAAAAAGAAAATTGCAACATTAGCCACCTGAAGGAATTTCATTTAACTCTTTCATCACTTTAACTCCTGTTACTAAGTCTTTTAGACATCCACCTCTTGTTAGTCTGCTTCCTGTTAACTTGGAGGTCCCAAGTTCCAATGAAAGCCTTTTTTTTTTTTTTTTTTTTAAAAAAAAAAAGGCCTTTTTT
>PVKA01003933.1:0-18859 GCA_004027165.1 Ctenomys sociabilis | reverse complement strand
GCAGAGATCTAAAGATATGCTTAGTCCCCAAAACAATCAGTGTTAGCCTCCCCCCCCCCATCATTCCTACTGCTTTATAACCCCAGTTTATGTCTTGCATCAGACTAAGCTTCTAGCTTGAAGTTCGTCAAGTAAGACTAGTCCCTTGCAACAATATCTACTGCCCATCTGGTTGTTGAGCTGTTTGTTTCAGAAGCCATTGGAAGAGCAAAGAAACATGATCAACAGACTAATCGGTGCACCTGTGAAGAAACAGGACTTTAAACGTTCTAGGAAGAACCAAAGCTTTAAAGCAAGCAAAATAAAAATGTTTGTGCTGAGCTCCCACTGCTATGCCTTAGGTAAGCCTGTAAAATGCATTATTATTTTAATAAAGCTGAAATCAGAATGAGCTAGCTCTACTTTGAATGCTTATTAAAACCTTCATCATTTGGAAGTAGAAGAATTTAAGAGGAAATAGCAAGAGTTCAGCTATCAGTGCCCTGGGTTCTGTTTTGGTGGACCTAAAAGTTGAAAAGACCTTGACCAAGGACAAAACATTGATACCTGGTGAAGGAGTCTCCAATGCTAACACATCCTATTAAAAAGTGGGATGGCATATGACATTGTTTAGTTAAAAGAATAGTGAAAGTGGGTTACAGGGAATCTCAGCCCAAGAAATGAAGTTATCTTTTTTTAAAACTTTTTAAAACTACTTTTCACGTCTTTTCTTGATTTTTCTCATTCTGTCATGCAGTTCCTTTATATTTGCCTTCGTTTCCTTTCTCTGTACCCTCATCTTAGCTTCTCCACACCACTGCTTTTCTTATTTCCCTTCCCTTCTCTCTATAACCTGTTTTACCTTTTTTCTTTGCTATGTGTTCTTGATTCTGTTACAGTTCTGATTATTCTAAAATAGTCTTTTTTTAATACGAGTAATTTTTTATACTTTTGTGATATATATATATATATATATATATATATATATATATATATATATTAATTACCTGGAATTGAACTCAGGACCTTGTGCTTGGCCAGATGCACACTGTTGCACTGAGCTCTATCCTCAACCCAGTGTAAGTGAACACAACCAGAATATGTATGAATTCTCATGTCCTTTATACAATAATTACACAAATTATCAGTTGGCTTTATCCAATTTTATCTCAAAATACTTCTGGAAATCTCAGGATATCTTCATTCTATTGGCAGATAAACAAGTTCACCTTGTTTTTAGTTGTTGTTTTGCAAACAGGCCAAATCAATGACAAAGTCAACAAAAGGCTATAGCTCTAGATAAGCTTTCCAACATTTTATTTTTCTAGACCACTTTAAGCCTCAATAATAACAAATATCAAATAATACAATGTAGTAGATATCAGAAAGTTTTAGCAGATATACTTTAATGTTTTCACTTATCCCAGTTTTTTAAACAGAATTGTCTCAAATGGACTCATTGAGATAGTCAGAGCTGAGAAATATGGTATTAAATGGCAGGACAAAAATAATCTGAAGTTAAAATTTTGCTGCAGAAAGTTTTGAAAATGAACAAATTATTATAAATAGATCTAAAGCCTCACTTTTACACTTAATTAAAGCATAAGACATTGATTGTTTATACATTTTCCTTCACAGTTGATAAATTATTTTTTTGTAAGTTATTCATATTTTCTGACTTGTTTTTTTGTTCCGGGGATTGAACTCAGGACTTTGCACTTGCCAGGCAGGTACTTATGCTGCTGAGCTATATGCCCAGCCCTTCTGACTCTTTTTCTTTAATGTTGTCATTGCAGAATTTAACTTCCAGTGTTCATGCTTTGTGTTTGGGGAGATATCTCAGTGGCATAAGCACCTGCCTGGCAAAGCAAAAGGTTCCAAGTTCAATCCCTGGTGCCACAAAAAAAAATTAAGTTACCTTTAAAAAAAGGTTTATACTTCATTTTCTTACTTCCCTCTCCTCTAAAAACCTTGAGATGACTCATCATCAACATATGAATTTATTAGCACTGGAAGCTGATCACCATTCATATCAAGTGTTTTTAGTGAGATAATTGTCACTTTATGTCTTCCTAATTTAATAAGCAGCCTGGCATTGTCTTTATTCCTCAAAAGTTCTAAAGCCTGTCTACAAATTTCTCTCTCTATTCATGATTTTATAACATACTGCATGCATTGTCCCTCTCTGAACTGTATGCATTGTGGAGTGGTAGAATTACCAGACATCAACCTTATATTATATACCCTTAAGAATGAGAGATCTACTAACTTTTGGAAATTCTTGGCTTTCATCTGAAAATTTTTCCAGTCTTCAGGATGGTTTCTGTAGTTAAACTTGCCTTCTTTTACTTCCTGTCTTCTACAACATATGTAAGTATCTTTTTTTTTTTTTTTTTTGGCCTCTAAACAGTCTATGCTTTGTCTTCACACGCCTTCTCCCTTTCACTATTTGTTTATATCAGATTGTACCATGCATACTTAATTACTATTAAGTGGGGGGGAGACAACAAATTGCTCGATTTTTTTCCAAACGCTCAGCCAAATCGTTTTTCACTTACCTAACAAATGACAGCTTGCCTATACCATAGCATCAGTAATTTTTCCAGGCTACAAGTGTCAGCCCAGTGCTTTCTGTTTTCCTCATTTATGTTGACGAGGCTGATGATAGCTAAGGAAGTGATCACTTAATCATATAACAAGCATGAAAAAAATTCTGCTGTAGGCCTTGATAAAGGTAAGAAAAGAGCACTTTATTTATATAGAACAATTCAAGTAGCTTTTCCGGCTTTTTAAGATAGAAAGTAGAGCATTGCCTAATTCTCTTCAAATAAAAATGAACTATATAGAAATAAATCTATTGGGCTGGGGAGATAGCTCATCGGTTGAAGCACCTACCTGCCTGGTAAGGGCAAGGACCTGAGTTCCATCACTGGTACCTCATGCCATGCCAGCCCCAGCATGCAGTGCTGGCTCCTGAAACTGGACATGGTGGCGCAGGCCCAGCGCTAGGGAGGCTGACAGGAGGGTCTGTATGAGTCCAAGCTATGTAGCTAGACACTGTACCAAATAAAAGATTACAAAAAATGTTTTAAAGAAATATATCTATTCTCCTAATCATTAGTTGAAAATCTAAACTTTGCACACAGTATCATTAACAAACTATATCATACTGACATAGCATCTATCTTAATTATAAAATTATATTTTAGACTTTGTAAAAATTGAACATTTTGAGTAACTATCGTGTTCAGTATGATTGTTACCCTTCAGCAAATGCTCATTTGTGCAAATAATTTGTACTATTCTAAGAGTAATTTATCTTGATTTACAGTCTTTATAAAAAAATTCTAAGAGCTTAATAAGATTTCTGATGTGGAGCCACATAGAAATTTACTAACAATTATAACAATATAAATTATCTTTTTTGTGTGTGGTACCAGGGATTGAACTCAGGATCCTAAGTTTGCCAGGCAGGCGCTTAAGCTGCTGAGCTAGCTCTCCCCAGCCCTAGATTATCTTAATGACGTGATTTGTCATGTTGTTTTTAAAGGAGCAACTTGACATATGTTAGGCTACCCTATATGCATGGATTAGTTATAGTATGGTTATAGTATATTCCTGTTTCTGACTCATAGAAAACATGGCATTAGTCCAGCTCGGAAATAAAATCTGGTAACCACCAGAAATAAACAAAACAGTGAGGGATATATGTTTTTCTGTGATTGTGTGGTTCATCTTAATATCAGCAGGCCTTGCCAATCATATTTCTATGGTATGTATAATCCAAGTCTGTGCATTAGTTACCCCAGAAGCTTCTGAGTAGCTGTTGGCAACACTAGCACTCTTGGTACTTCGATGTACTCAGGTCTCACACAGCTGCACAATGACCAGCGTCCATCAGCTGCTACTGAAAGACGAGCATCACCCTCAATAACACCCCTGCCCAAGAATGACGGCGCAAATCACATTCACTAGCATGTCTACATTTTAAATCTCCAGACTCTACTTTCTATTTATCTGCCCTCATACTTTCCAGAAACAAAGACTTTTTCTATTTGGCTTATTTTTAAGTAAGACTTATTGTCATTAGGTTAACACCATGTAAAGCACAAAGGCAGCAGTTTGGCAGAGTTGACCTAGTATTTGTTTTACTCTTTTAAAATTGTTTTGGTCCATAAGGTTTGAATTCATTCAGGGCTATTAAGGTAGAACTCCATAACAAAACTAATCTGTAGAAACAAGGACAGTGACACCATTGGCTGACTGAATGACAGAATAAGTGATTTATCTCATCTCATTTATCATGATGTGCAAAGCAAGCCTGATTTATATGTAGCAACACCTAATTCATAACAGCAATGCCTTCTGATATTTTGCTATAAAGTATGCTCATAATGGATCTAGGTGTGAAAAAAAATTCTTCATCATTGAATTAATATTAAACACAGAGTATCTAAGAGTTGTAAAAGAATATACACATTTCAAAACCTATATATATAAAACCTAAATTTTATTTTCACATAAATATCAGATGAAAGGGATAAAGTCATATCTCTCAAAGAGGTAAAGCTTTTGGTTTTTTTTTTTTTCCTTAACTAATTATTTAGTAAATAGTTCTAAGGGAATAAAAAATGAGTAAGGCGAGGGCTGGCCAGATAGCTCAGCAGATAAAACACCTGCAAGCAGGCACAGGGGCCTGGGTTCAATCCTGAGGCCCACCCCCGGGGCATGCTGAGCTGGCAATTGAGACTGGGAGTGGTGGTACCCACCTGTAATCTCAGCTCTTGGGGGGCTGTAAGCAGGTGGACCACTTCAAGTCTGATATAGTAATGAGACCCTGAACATCCTGTAAACCTTTCCCTAAAATACAAAAAAAAAAAAAATGGAGTAAGGATCAGAAACATTTACATTTTCATTCTAGGATATTGACCCTGTGAACATTATTTATTCTGATTTTTTTTTTTTTTTTTCAGAACCGGGGATTGAACTCAGGCCTGTGCACAGAGAAGCACTTATTCTACTGAGCTCTCTCCTTGGCCCCCTATTCTGAGATTTTAGGCAAGGTCACCCTGTGTCCTTGAAGAAACTAAAGACAAAGACAAATAGGGAAAGAACAACCTGGGAGTTGACATCAGAACTCTGTCCCTTTTCTTTCAACACTATCTCTTTTTTGCTTGATTGGATTCTTGTTCTAGTGTCCACTAGAAAAAAAAAAATCTTTTGTATCTGACAAGGTCAGTCAAATGCCCTCAGGACTTATCCTGTTATGTAGTCCTTGCTTTATCTTGGTCTTAACCATCCAGCAGAAAAATATAAACACAAAGTATAAAAAGTAAAGCCATATTAATAAGCTGTTCTGTATAAGGCTCAAGTCAACAACTTCTGACATTGCCAGTCCTATGGATAACCCACTACTATTATGGACTACTGGACTAAATGGAATATTTTGCTGAATTCATGCACCTACAATATTTAAATGACAGTGGAATACCCACCTTTATCAAAACTAAACAAAAAAGGGGCTAAAAATGAAGGACCATTTTGTATCTGTATATTCAAAATAGGATAGATATACAGCTACTTTCTCTTAATTCAATGAATAGAAAGATTTGTACTAATAGTGTTTGTGGGCAGGATATCATATCTGCATCTTGTACAGTGAATAACCCCTAAGACAACAATATACAATGTATTAATTATTGAAACTCTCCTACTAAGTGGTTTTGAAACTGTCTCATTGATACTTGTTTCTCAATAAAATTATTTTAAAGAAAACAAATCTAAATTTTAAAGGATTAGAGTACTTCAGTATGTAAGCCACTTAACAAGTACAGCAGGGGTTAAATTACTTATTCAGTACTTGGATCTAATCTAAGTGCTTAGGACATTACAATATTGAGTAAAATACATTCCTGGATTCAAGGAAACTGAATTCTCACAGTGAGAGAGTAAGCAAGTACAACAAAATGTGAGCATTATTATCATAAATGCAAAAGTAATGTGCTACGAATACAGATGAAAGAACCTAATTTAGACTTGGATTAAGAAAATACATCTTCGGCAAAGTGACATATATGCTCATTCCAAAAGATAAATGGAAGTTTGGCTAAGTGTAAATACAGAGAGGAGAAACAGAAAACAAAGGGAAAACATCTACAGAGTCCTGAAGGGGACAAAAAGGAACGACAGGAAGAGAAGAAAGGTGAATCAGAGAAAGACAGCGAGGGAATAGCACATGGGAATGAGCACATTGAGGGAGTTGTGTGTTCCATTCAGCCTGAAGACTGGAGGTGAATGAAGACAGCAAGAGACTGGAGAGAGCAACTGAGCCAGAGATCACTGCTGAAGACTCTGAATCTGAGTTGAAGAATTTGAACTCACGCTGATGCAGTCAAGGACCAAGGAATTTGCCTTTGGTAGAGATATGATCAGATCTGAGAGACTTCTTGAGTCTCCATGAGAGCTCAGTTCGGAGGGGATACCAGACTAGGAGAGAAAGCTGCTGCAATAAATTCTGGAGGAGACAATGTTGATTTGCATGACAGGAGTTTGTGGTGTTGAAATAGACATGATCAGCTTCTGAAGATAGTTGAGAGGCAGAATATGCCAGACTGGTTTGTGTTGGATTGCATGTAGGCAGTGGGGAAATGGGGCTAAGAATTATACCCTAGTTTCTGAAAGGGTAGGTTAGGCACTTAGTGTTGCTGTTTACTGCTATCAAAAACAGAAGAAACAACAGAGTTAAGGGGAACAAAGATGATGAACTTGTTAAACATGTTAGGTATGAAATTCCAGCATGACACCCAAGTGGAAATGTGCAGTAGACACCAGGTTAATATTGGAGATACCTGATTAATATCAGAAGAGGGATGTGCCTCAAGTGATGTGGGTTGCTGTGTAACTAATACAATAATTAAAGCTGCAATATGATGAGATTATCTTGGGAGGGTGCATAACAAAAAAGGAGAAGGCTAACGTCAAAGCCATGCAGTTAAAGGTTTAAGGAGAGTTGTATTGAATAATATGTAATATAAATAAAAGGCATAAAACTTTGTGAGACATGACCATAAAGAAAAATTGGCACCAAGGGTAGAGACAGAGGTACAGATTGCCTGGAGGCTCAGAGCAGCAGAGCATTTCTGAGGTGGGAATAGCCTCATGCAGAGTATGAGAGATTTGGAAATGTTGAGAAATTTTCACAAAGATTAATACAAAGTTAGGTTTAAGTCAGATTACAAAAGAGTTTTAAGTGAAATGTCACTCGATTTTCAGTTTCCTTGAATTTGAATGTGTTTGCAAAAGAAATGAAGAGCAGAACCATAGAACCAGAGCCCCCACTACTACAGGGCACGGTGTGGTCCAGAGAACCTGTGCCCCTCAGGAGAGGCCCGCAGAGCCTGGTCACACGTGTCTCTTCTGTTATAAATATTGAGCAGCGTCTTGCTCTTCCCTGTGGATTGCAGGGTAGATGGGTATTGAACATTATCTTCTCCATACAAGTGGCTCCGGAAAGTACAATGTGAAGCATGTTTGTGCTTATTGCAGACATGAGTGGTCATCATGTTTTGAGCTGGAGGCTATGGAAAAACACTTTGATTTACAGAGATGGAAATAGATACCCTTGTCATGGGGCTTTGGGTGAGTTTATTCACAGAAGGCTTTTTTTTTCTTTCACAGTTTGTTGAGTATATGACTGAAGATGGAACTTTGATCATAGAGAGATGGTGCTCACAATCATACTAAGGCAGAGAATACATAGAAAAAAAAAAAAAAAGAGCCTGTATAGCAATTGAGATGGGGCATCGTGGTGCACGTCTGTAATCTCAGCACTTGGAAAGGTGAAAACAGGAGAATCACTATGAGCCTTATCTAAATAATAAGACCCTACTGAGCCATCTCCCTGGCCCCTCCATAGTGTTTTTTTTAAACTTCAAACAATCCTATAATATAGATGTCACTGTCAATCCAATTTTCTGCATATGGCAAACATGTACAAGAAAAAAAAAGGAGATCAAGACATGGATGGAAGAGGAGTAAGGGAAAGGAAGGGGAGTTTAGAAAGGAATGAGATGCATTATATACATGTACCAACCTCCCACAAGGAATATAAGCATGTGTGACAAGAAATGTATTAAACTGAAACTTGAAAAAGGGACTTTGAGCCTTTTTTTTAAATGAATTTAGGACAGCGTCTACAGGGTGTACAGTGTCTCACTACGCAGATCAGACTTGTAGTGATTCTCCTGTTTTCAGCTTCCCAAGTGCTGGGATTACTGGCATGGACCAGTAATCACCCAGTTTCAATCAACATCTCAGTGGATCCCAGGGTGGGACCGGCAGGACATAGGGATCGAACCCTGGCTGCTGTGCTCCGCTTAAGTAGGTGCTTTAGACTACTGAGCTATCTGGTTGACCCTTGAGGCTTTCTTAAAGCTAAAGAGTTAATATGTGATGGGCCAGAGTTTCTAATATTAAGATACATGAATATATCAAAATAGATTTATAATTAATTTATGTTTTTATTTTATATTTATAGTTCTTTGTAAAGATAAATGATTTCATTTTGGGGGAAAGCAAATTTGTAAAATGATTGAAGTGATTTGAAAATTAGAAAACAGACCTTATTGCTTCATCTCACCTCTGGGATAATAAGATGATTTTTATATAGTAAAAAAGTCAGCAAACTAAATGAGATGTTGGGGAAAATGGTGTTGAAGCAAGTAGCCATAGGCCTTATGGCATTGCTAAACAAGACAAAAAACGATGAGAGGCAGGAAGGATAATAGTGTATCTTAAATATGTTTTATTGGGATGATATGAAAATGAAAGTTTTGAAACAAAAAAGTTGCTGAGTCTCTCTATTGTTAAATAGTTTTATACTTACTTAAAGGTTAAGAGATTTTGGATATAATATGGTATCTGGAGAACCAGATGAATGGGAGGCAAGTCTCACTTGGATGAAATCAAAGAAGAACATGAGGGTCAAGGGTAAACAGTTGGAGGATCCAGGAAAATCCTTAATGCAGAGGTGTTTTGGCTTTTTTTATGGTTCTGTAAAGCTTCTCTACTGCTCAGCATCACGCTACAGTGGTTCTTTCTCCTTGGTGCTCAACATTGGAATGTGCCTATTTTTTATTTGTTCTTCTTCCATCTGTGAATTAGATCTCTTTTTCAAACAGCAAACTATAATTTCTCTTCCATTCAAGGTATAACTCAGAATCAATCTCCTCCAGGAAGCCTTCCCAAACCACATGTGGGAAATACAGTATCCTCCGTGGGAGGAACATTTACATGGATAATTTACACAGATACTCAGCCCATGGGTTAAATAATGCCATAGGATAAATCTATAACCTTGGGTCTGGTCTTCTTTCTAACCTCTCTCCCACCTCAACCTCCATGTGACTCTGGTTTAGACCACAAAATCTTAATTGTTCAGATCTGTATCCTTTTTCCTAAGCATTCTTCACCTGCTCCTCTTGCATGCTATTTACCTAAGATATCCAGCAGAGAAAATATTAATAGTCTCAAACAGCTGGCAAGCAAAATGAATTGATTGGGACCAGGAAGTACTTTACTCCCAGTCCTAGAAGAGGTTTTATTTCACCAGCTGATTGAAAGAGATAGAATGTGTAGTTGAAAACAGAAGAAGCTTTGAAGTCCACAGATGAAGGAGACTCCAAGAGCTATTTGCTTTACTATTGCTTATATCATTTAATCTCTCTGGCCTCAATTTCCTCATCTAACAAGATGACAGGCATACTTAAGAGGCAGTTAGTCCAAGTATTTTACAATGTTGTGTTAGGATTAAATATGAAGTACAGTAGAGGCAGAAAATGAGGGTCTGTTTTACTTTGAAGGATGAGGAAGTCATTTTGGAAAAGCTGCAATAAGCCCACTGTTATCTGAGCTATTGTGGCAAAAGGACAGAGTATGACAGGTAGGCATTCTGGATATTTATTAATATTTTCATTCACTTAGGTCTTCTTCCCTAAGAAAATGCAAGTTTCCCTCCCCTCACAGTGCCTGCAGTCAATATGGAGCAGAGACAACTATGCTAACAGAAGTGCTTTTTAACACAATTCCACTTAACTGACTTGGCAAATTAACCAATACTATTAATTTACTTTGGAAAACAAACTGATTAATATTCAGGACTCTGGATGCTCGCAGCCAGTAGGCTACGCTCCAGTAAGCCTACACACTTCTCTCACTGGTTCCATTACATGCCTGCCAAGAATTAGTTGTGTTTATTCCCAAACTTTTTATGCCAATTGACTTACTATTGTAACCATGTAGTATAATTAAACATTGCTTACAGTATTCAGTGAAATACAGTATAAAGGAAAGCACTATTTCTTTTGAAAGTTCAGTGAACTATTTTGGCTCAGTGCAGGACAACTGCTAAAACTTTTCTATGAAATTGTCAAGTTAGGTGGAAAATATACAGTGAGAAAGACCAAAACTTCTACATTCATATTGGTTTGTAAATGTCTACATTAATTGGCTCTACTTTAAAGAAAATGAAACTAGAAATTAAAATTTGTGTACTATTGCTTCTTGCCTCTTGGCTAAGATCAAGTATAAAACTGGTATACTATGATCAAGATATCAGAGGTTATTAGAGATTACCAATGTCCAGGAGCCATTGCCTTACATCAGAAAAATGTTTAATAACAGTGCAAATAAATATATTAGGTTAAAGTAAATGTTTAAAGAATGTAACTATTTCATGGTTTCTGGATTTGAATCTAAGTATTTGCAATCCTATGGCATATGAAGGCGTCTAGTCAAGAAATGTGAAATATGATAAAGATAGGAAACTTTGGGACTCTAAAATCTGGGACAGGGCTGGCCAAATAGCTCAGTGGATTAAAACACCTGCAAGCACGTGCAGGGGCTAGGGGCTCAATCCCCAGGCCTGCTGTGCCGGCCCTGCCCCCAGGGCTCCCTGAGACAGTGATTGAGACTGGGCGTGGTCGAACACTCCTATAATCTCAGCTGGTGGGAGGCTGTAAACAGGCAGATCACTATGAGTCTGATCTAGTAGTGAGACCTTGAATGCCCTGTAGACCCTTCCCTAAAAAATACAATAATAATAATAATAATAATCTGGGACAACATGATCAATCCTACTGAATAAGAACTCTCAAGTAGGAATGAACCAGGCAAAGGAAGGAGATGCAAAACGAGATCATTTGATGAGAACAGAACAGGGGCAAGGGACATGAGGAACTGAAGAAAACTCAGAGAAGCTGGGTCATGTGGTGTGAACACACACAGGCCGGGTCACCTGGGCAGGCACAGAGAGGCCAGATTCCGAATGTGGGAGATCTGCTGAATCGTGCTAGGTAGTTGAGCTTTATCTTGCAGAATTTTTTTTTTTTTTTTTCCTTTTCTCAGACAAGGTTGCATTGTGGAGTTTATGCTGCCTCAAGCTCACATTGCAGCCCACACTGACCTCTAACTTGCAGTGGTTCTCCTGCCTCAGCCTCCCAAGTGCTGAGATTTTAGGTGAGCACCACCATTCCCAGCTGAGGCATTTTTCATTAGGGGTCATAACATACTAAGCATATAGAAGGGTGGGATGATAAGGAGCAAAATTAGAAGCAGAAGACTAATTACTCTAGGTAACAGATATTGGCTGCATGCACTAAGGTTAGATAGCAGTAGAAATTGAGATACATGATGGGTTTTAGAGATATTTATGGGAACTTCAGAAGCTAGTATAATAAACAACATATGACTCAATTGAAATGTAGGGCTCAAAACAGTGGCAAAGGGCACATATATCTCCTAGTTTCTGGCTTAAGACATGAGGTGGGTGGTGCTACTGCTACAAGCATGCATCTTTAATGAAAAAGAATTAGCTGGAAAATATGGGGAGGATAATGAATGCCCACCTAGAAATGCTGTGCTTATGCCATAAGACTGTTAAGCTATAAAAACCCATGAATGCTTATAAAAATAGGGTACAAGACAGGAGAAAAAAGGCATAGAAATAAAAGATTGTTTGCCATGTGTACATGTAGAGTAACTGAAGGCTTAAAGAGTTGAGAAGATTTCCCAGAGAGAAATTTGGATTATAAAGAGAAGAAAGAATACTACTTAGGAAAACGTCCTGGGGGCAGAGTGTTGGAGTGTGGATAGGAAGGAAACAAAGTTCAAAGTGAGACTACTGCAGGATCAGCCAAAGGATTAGAAGGGGACTGCTTGACACATTCGTTGCCGCTAAGTGGAACGTGCCCAGTGGACTGTCCAGTACTCTAGAGACTGAAGAGTACCATGGGATGAGGACAGGGAGGAGGAGAGAGGGCGATGACACATGCCCTGGTTCTGCTGTCACATAAAAATGAAGTCCAGAGCCAGAACAGCCTGCAGAAGCTAGAGAGGCCAGGGCCACGATGCCTTGTATTCCTAGCTAGAGGGGATTAAATTTTGACCCCTAGAACACATAAGGCAGTGTTAGGTACACAATAGAAACTCATCCATAGAAGAGCTCTCCTTGACAATAGTGGAAGATGGAATTAGCATGCGTGAGAAATCAATAAATAAAACACAAAGATGCTTGCTTGACCATAGGGGAGTGGCACACAGGCTTGCCGCAAGCACTTCACTACTTAAGAGAGTGTGAGGATTTGCACAAGACTTAGGCTGTAGGCCTTTCAGGCATCCTTCTTTATTAATGTCATTGTGTCTTTATTACAGTATATCATCTAGTGGAAGGAAAAGGAGGTGGAATTACAGTGCAGAGTTCTTCTTACCACAGAGTAATGAGTTAGAGAAAATTGCAACTACTACAGCAGTAAGGACTAAATCCTAGTTGGGCTCTATTAGCGAGGAAAGCAGAGAAAAAAAGGAGTTTGAAGTTCAGGGTATAAAAAGTTGAATGAGAGAAATGGAATGTCATTCCCAAAATATTAATATTTTTATACCATGCTTTTGGCATGTCAGACTTCAAAAATAAAATCACCCAATTTTTTATTTTAATAGTCCTAAAGAGAGATGTTTTCTAATCTCCATGCTACAAATTAAAATTAGCATTTTAAGAGTTAAACAAATTTTCTAAATTCACCTAGATTTTAAGTTGCATAAAGTTCCAACGCAGATCCACAAGATTCAAAACATATGCTAGCGGGTTGGCAAGACAGCTCAGCAGACTAAGAGCCTGCTTAGGCAAGCACAGGGATCAGGGTTTGACTCCCAGCACCATATGCCCACTGGCCCTGCCCCCAGGTGCTCTGAGTGGGCCACTGAGACTAGGCATGGTGGAGCACATCCCTGTCTCAGTGCTGGGAGGGCTGAAAACAGAAGGAGCAATACAAGTCTGAGCTGTGTAGTGAGATCCTGTACCAAATACTTAAAAAAAAAAAAAAAATTTCATGTCAGCTATCATTTCCCAAATATGAGATGACTCACACATCAGGGGTTTCCTTATACCAAATTCAGATTGTAAATATGATAAAGATCAAGTTTTGGAGACAATGGTGAGTTTTCCACTTTTTGACAGTAGAAATCGAACTTGGGGCATTGCGATTGCCAGACAGGCTCTGTGGTGCTGAGCTTTATCCCAGCCCTGAATTCATTTTTAAACACATTTTGTTTTAAAACCCTAGATAATGTCCTAGGATGATGTTTAACAGGTAGTTAAAAGTATAAGATTAGGATTTAGGTGAAAAGCCTGGGAGGAGAAACAGACTTCTGAGGTACTAGAGTTTAGATTGTGGTCAAAGTCATGGGAATACATGAGGTTTCCCAGGGAGACTGCAGTGTACAGAGTCCATTGGAGAAACACCAAGATCAAGTGGAGAAGCACCAAAATTTAAGAAAAGAGGCCAGAGTAAAGCATCAGTGAGAAACACATGGAAGGACTGTGCACGTTAGGAGAAAGTAGCAGAGGGTGAGCTCACAGCACAGCAGGACTGAGAAGAAAAAGAGTCTCAGGAGCCCCTATAGACTGCTCTGGGAGGCCGCAGGCTGGAGAAAACCCAAGTGATCAAGAGGATTGCAGATGTAAATTTTAAGTTGTAATGCCCAGTATTGGCAATGGTCTGAGACTAGTATAAGATGTATGGGAAGGAGAAGCATAAACCTTTGGAAAAGCAATTGCTGCTGCCTTTATAGGGCCAGCACCGACATTCTAGCTAGTTTTGTAAGGAAGAAATTTGCAATGTGCCAGCTGCATTGTTGTGACAGCATCCACATGCAGGTAACCAAGAGCCAGACATGAAATCTCAGGCCTGTGGCTACCTAGCTCTGTGACCTTGGGCGAGTTATTGGACAATTCTGCTCCTCAGTGATTTTATCTGTACATCAGTGATAGAAAATTAATTATTATTCCTCATAAAGTTGTCACTGAGTCTTAATAATTAAATAAGCCAGTATTATAGATGGTTCATATTAGTGGCTACTACATAGCGAGAGAAAACTGAGTAGTTGTGAAATTAGTATGGATGGAAGTAATCAAAGTAGTAAATAAGGCTCAATAAAAGAACTTACATACTCAAGTGTTGTTAAGAATCATGTAGTTAACTACTTAGCAGTTTGGAAAGATGAGTGGATTAAATTAGAAAAAAGTTTTAAGACATACGAACAGAAGTTTTGGAAGTGCTTGGAAAAATTCCAAGGTGTTTATATCTAGCTGGCTGAATTGTGGGTTTATTTTCCTCTTAGTTTTTACATATTCCTAAATTATATACATTGAGACACTTATCTTTAAAAGAAAAACATTGTACACTAGGCTTCCTGGACTTTAGGATGCATAATACAAAGTAATAATTATTCTTTTGCAAAAGCTATTAGAGGAAGTGGAGGGAAGACCAGCCTAACTCAGGGGAGGCACACAGAAAGCATCTGCTGCCTGGAGGCGTCCAGCACAGGACAGCAGCTATTATTATTTAAATTTCTTCAGGCCTCCTAGACTTTCAGGGTGGTGCAAATCTGCTGGATAGCCAAGAGCAGGAAGTAAAGAAGGAAAACTGAACCACATGCCAGAAAGGAAAGAACTCTCCTCCTGGAGTCCGCTGGACACTCCTCCTGGTGGTCAGGGAATGTCTGGAGCTGATTTGTATAGGCATTGATCACCTCAGGAATGCAGAAGATAAGATGCAGCTGCCAGACAATCTGCACTGTAGCCAAGATAAGTAGGAACAGAATGTTTTAAGATGCTTTCTTCACACCTGCCATTCACTTATACAAACTTGTCTTCATGTGTAATCTAGAAATGCTCTGGGTTTATCTCCAGTATAGATTAGCAAAGCAGCAGCCTCATGGACTATCTGCATCCTATACTGCTTCCTTCTGTGCCTTCCTCCTTAATAGTCAACAAACTCTGCTCCAGCAGTTCATGGCCTTAGCACAAAGGGGAAACATTTAAACTAGCCATGGGTAATTTTAAAGGCCCACTTAAAAAGTAGCCAACATTATATTTTGAGTTTCTAGAGTTTTTTTTTAAAAAAAAAAAAAAAAAAAACATTAAATAGAAATAGAAATTCCAAAACTAAAAGCAAATAAAATCCCAGAAAAACATGCTACTTTTGTAACAACCATGGCTCAGGGCACAACATGGTGGTTTCAGAACTTGGCCAATTTTCACAATTATATTTTAAAAAATTACTTCTAAACAAGTTATGACACCAAGTCAGAGTGGGATGAAAGTGGACATTCTTATAATGTATTTTTTCAAAGAACTTAAAGCAAATCTTTAAAGACCGAGTACATGGTGCATATATACTTCAGAGTAATGCAGTCGCCTCACGAAGTAGGATCCAGATATCATTTCCCAGTTCTAAGTCAATGAACCAACCAGTCAGCATTGCTTTAAAATTTTAGACTGGGGTAGTGAGCCTTTCCAAGTCATCTAAACTTTGTGGATATTTAAGTCTCCACATTTGAAAGAAGCACTCTGTTATCTAAATAGACACGTCTAGCAATTTCAAAGTTCAACTAGACACAGAACACAAAGGGAGGAATTATAGCTACATTAGTGGTTGGCCACAATTCCATGGCTAAGCCCCCAGCTTCCCTGTCCCCTTTTTTCAGCCCTCCCCCCACCCCATCCCAGTCTATAGACAAACAAGCTCTCCAATCTAATTCTTATCAAGATGGAAACAAGGCCAGACCTGCTCTTCTAGATAAAATGCTTTGGCTTCTAACTGCCTGTCTGCTTATCTTTCATCTCTCTGTGTTAACCATAACCCCTTTCCTGACCTGCTCTACTTCTTGTTTTCAGATGAGCAGTGAGGACTGGGGGGAAACATGCTTAAATGGACAAGTTCACCCCCTCACGTTCCTCTGCATTCCTTTTGAAGTCTATTGAAACCTGTTTGTGTTCAAGATAGCTTTCTAAAATTATCAAAAATCACACTGCACACACTACACGCAATTTGGTGTATTTCTAATTCATTCTTTCCCCATTTATACTCTTGCTGTTCTGTACAAGTCTTTTTTTTTTCTTTTAATAACTAACCTTTCTGTGTTGGTCTTCTTTCCAGGGCATATATGTCAGGTTTTTCTGATGAACAGAAGGTTTTGTACAGTGGTGGTTTTTTCCCTAATTTCCCCCCCATTGTGTGCTTAGATCCTAATATGCTGAATCATCTTCTCTAAACTGTTTGGCTTGACTTATCTGAATTTGCGTGTTTGCATACATATAAAGCACTGCGCTTTCCTGAGAAGGTGAAAGTTAATGCAGCAGAGATCTTCAGCAGTCAGACAAGGTGGCTGCTAGCTTAGGCCTGGCTCGCTGTATGTCGTTCTATGGACCAGTACCTTTCTTTGGCCCTTGCTCCTCAAACACAAAGTGGAAAACGAAAATTAAGCTCCATCTCTTTCTCTTCTTGGGGATCCTAGGAAATCTGAATTGGATGAGATTGAACAGTGTCTCAGCACTGTAAATACCATATTCTGCTTTATGACACCTTTGCCCCACACCAAATCCTGTTTCCTGAACCCTGCATGTCCATGAAAATAAGGGATTCTTTCTGAAAGAACTTCGGCTCCTTGGAAGAAAATCTCTCAATATAAGATGTTGCTTTTGTTTTTGTTTTACTTTTTATATTAAAAACTAAATTTGGAGCTAAATCCCACCAAAGGACTAAGGACCTGCTTAGGCAGCCACAGAGACTGGGTTCCATCCCTAGCGCCGCATGCTGTCCCTCCACTCCCCAAGGCTTACTGAGCTGGGCCACCCTGTCCCAGCATGGTGGCACACACCTGTAATCCCAGCACTGAAGAGGTTGAAAACAGAAGTATCACTACAAGTCTGAGCTGCATTGTGAGACCCTGCACCAAATACATTAAAAGATAAAAATAAAAAAAATGAAAAAAACTACATTTATGCAACACATCAGAAAACAAGTTTTCCTATAGCCCCTGATGGGGGCTCTGCTCTGACTTAGGCCTATCTATTTGTTTTCTTAGTGTAAGAAACATGAAGCTTCACATTGTATTGCTTATTTTTATTTTGTATTTTCTTCTTGCCAATTGAGAATCTGACCCTCTGAAGTCAATTCTTTTCACTATGCCAATATTGGGAAAATAGTATCACTGAATTCAATTTATAAGTATACATTAGAGGCCTGCCAGATATAAAGCCTCTATTTCGGTAATAACGGAGAGCAAAAGATAAATACCTGTCTATAAGAAATACTTTTATTCCAGGAAAATGAAGTACGATATTTTCCCCTAACTGCGGCATTCTTATAATGCTAATTATTTCGTGTTCAGAATGCTATAGGTGCTTTGCGATAACACATTTCCTTAACACCCTGTATCCATAGTGAGGTTCTAAGCGTTTATCAAAACAATTGATCTTCACATATTACTTGCCTTAAAAGAGACTCAAACTTATTGAAAATGTTTTCTGTCTTATCTCCTTTACAAAATTGCATAAGCAATTAATTCAGGTGGATGGGTGAGTGGGTTGGTTGGTGTGTGGTGCTGGGGATTGAAACCAAAATCTTAAACATGACAGTCAAACGTTCTGCCACTGAATTAAATCTTCAGTTCATAAGTAAATCTGTAAGGGTTTTTGTCTGTAATAAATACCATTTTCCCATGACTGAATTAGGGCTGAGAACCCAAGGGACAATTGAGCTTGTTACCCTTTTAGGTAAATAAGGGAATCAGGATCTTTAATGCATTACTTAGAAAACTCTCCTTTAGTTGTCTGTGGTCATGAGAGTTTTGTCATTTCTTTTTTTTTAATAGATATTAGTTGAGCTGATCTATTTCTTTTCTTAGAGACATAGACAGAATTTTCACTAGACATTATCCTTTGCTTTGGGTTTGGTTTGGCTTGTTGTTTTTTGACTACAGGGCAAGGAACAAGTTTAAAGGAAATGAAATTATTCACTATCAAATGACTGAATGTCTTTGAAGTCTACAGAAAATTTTGAAAGTATAGAGAGAGCAGTAGGATTGAAATCAGGGTATGTGATGGTGCATAGATTTTAGAGCCTTTCTACAAAAATCTTTACATAAAAATTTCTTTCTTTTTTTTTTTGCAGAACTGAGGATTGAACTCAGGCCTTTGCACTTGCCAGGCAAGCACTTATTCTACTGAGCTATCTCCCCAGCCCTATTACAATTTCTTGAAATGCCTCTATATTGAGAAAAAAAAATTTTTTTTAAAAAAACTAGTTGAGGCTTTTGCATATTGAACTCGAGTTGGAAGAGGCAAGTCCGGTCTCAAAATGGAGGGCCATGATCCAAAGGAGCCAGAGCAGTTGAGGAAGCTGTTTATTGGTGGTCTGAGTTTTGAAACTACCGATGATAGTTTAAGAGAACACTTCGAGAAATGGGGCACACTCACAGACTGTGTGGTAATGAGAGATCCTCAAACAAAACGCTCCAGAGGCTTTGGTTTTGTGACTTACTC
>PVKA01003932.1:0-104360 GCA_004027165.1 Ctenomys sociabilis | reverse complement strand
TTTTAGTGCTATGGTCATCCACTAGGTAAATAATTATTGAATCTTTGATATAATTCAGCTATATAAAAACCTGTAAATATAATATCATGTATGCACCTTGTACAATACCAAAACGTTATGAAAACAGTTTGCAATGTATTATTTCATCGACTCTGTATGGTTAAGGTGTTTTGAAACTGTCTGATTGACATTTGTATTTCAATAAAATAAAAATAAATGGAAAAAAAAACTGGCTCTCTACATGCTGAAAACTAAAACAACCCATGTCTATCACCATGCACTAAGCTAAAGTCAAAATGGATTAAAGATCTAAACATTAAAACAGAAACACTCATTCTCCTGGAAGAGAAAATAGGAGGAACACTTGAAGACATAGGGGTAGACAAAGAGATCATGAACAAAAATCAAATCGCACAGGTAATATTTGAAAGAATTAACAGCTGGAACCTCCTCTTATTGAGAAGTTTTTGCACATCAAAAGAAATTACCAACAAAGTGAAAAGACAACCTACAAATGTGGAAAAAATCTTGAAAAATAAGCACTCAGACAAAGGTCTGCTCTCTAGAATTTATAAAGAACTAAAAAACATTAGGGCTCTAAAATTTAAAGACCTAATCCAGAAATGGGCATCTGAGATGAAACACACTTCTCAGAGGACAAAATTAAAGAAGTGAATAAATATATTAAAAAATGCTCCACATGGCTAGCCATTCATGAAATGCAAATTAAAACAACACTGAGATACCATCTCACCCCAGAAAGAATGGCTATCATAAGGAAATCAGCCAACAACAAATGTTGGAGAGGATGTGGGGACAAAGAAACCCTTTTCCACTGCTGGTGGGAATGTAGACTGGTGCAACCATTATGGAAATCAGTGTGGAGACTCCTTAAAAACTAGGACTAGAAATCACTTTCCATCCAGCTATCGCCTACTGGGAATTTTCCCAGAGGTACTGAAAATGTCATATCATAGTGATATATATGTATCTATGTTCATAGCAGCACAATTTGTGATGGCCAAATCTTGGAAACAACCAAGATGCCCATCACCTGAGAAATGGATGAAAAGATGTATTTTTATACAATGGAGTATTACTCAGCTACAAAGAATGACAAACTTGAAACAATTATATTTAAGTGGATGTCACTTGAAGATAAATTCATAAGCGGGAATAAACCAGACCCACATGTGTAAATATGTGTAAATCTCCCTTGTATAAGAACTCAAAAGAAGAATTACAAATAGAATTGTATAACACACTTAGAAAGAAAGTGAGAACCTGAGGATTAGATAACAAAGAGAGGGCAAGGAGAAAAGCTAAGAAACATGACAGAGTCAAAGCCATACATTTGTATGCACAGGATGGGTAAGGCAATGATCCTGAGCAGGTTTTTTAAGCTAGCAATTAATTGGTAGGATTCTCACCCTGACTAACTATATATGCTGATACTGGTGAACTAAGCAATTGCACTGAAGACATCAATGTGTAATAGTAGGCTCATACTTGGAATACGTGTCATTCTGGTCTTCTAAATATGCACTGTTCATTATGACATACCAGTTTTTGCTGTACTGTCCTGCAAGTAAATGATTGTTTTTTAAAAAAGGGTAACAAATAAAAAGTAGACAAGAAAGAAAATGTCACCGGACTGTCCTCCTACAATGCTGTATATGGTTAGATTTCTAAATCTTTGTAAAACTATTTAATTGTTTATTCATATTTTAAAAAATATTTTAAAATTTTTTCTTCATATTCTGTAGGGACTTTAAGTTTAACATATTAATACTTGATGGAAAATACCTGTTACATGTTATGCCTAAGATGTTTGATATTCAGACAGATAGTTAAGTTAAACCCAACTGCATATGTTGTAGGGTAATAATAAGCTTCTCTTCTGGAGGTTTAACAACCAAAGTTTGCAGACCAAAAATTAGAGAAAAAGGGCTGCAAGGACAGCCAACATTTTGTCCTTAGCCTTTCAAGGTTAGTGAAGACTCAGGACATAGGAGAAACTATACTGTAACATTGTGTAATTCAGTTGTGTCCAAAATTTTCTGATCAAGGAGATTATGGGGCCACAAAGGAATGTGATTGAGGATGTAGAGTGTGCCTAAGGAGAATCATTTGGAGAGAAAACCTTCTCTCAGGCTTTCACAGGGAGCAAATTGGTCAAGCAATGGCTGTAATTCATCAAGCACATGGCTGACACTGACAAAGGTTCAACAAGGTGTGGTACAGGGTTTCAGGTTAAATCCTGAGGGGACTTGACTGACTTTGTGAGATACAAAAGTTACATTTCTTGTTATATAGGTCTTGCTACAATATTTAAGTAACAATGGAATACCCTTTTCTTACAATACTAAACAAAAACGGGGATACAAATGAATGACCATTTTGTATCTGTATATGCAAATTAGTTAGGATAGATATATAGCTACATTCTCTTAATTCAGTGAATAAAAAGATGTGTTCTAATAGTGTTTGTGGACAGGATATCACGTCTGCATCTTGTGTAATGAATAACCACTACAACTACAATATGCAATGTGTTTATTATTGAAACTGTCCTATGAATCATTAAAAAAAAAGATAGTTTTCCTTTTTTTTTGGTATAATGTGGAAGTGTAGAAAGGAGGTATTTAGGGAATACTTTAAAAACTGAACAGCATTTGGTGATAAAATCCATAAGAAAGTCTTGATGATAGGGCCAGCCAAAAGGCTCAGTGGATGAAAGCAACTGCAAGCAGACTGGGGGTGGATGGGTGGGGGTTCAATCTCCAGGGTTGACCTGCCGGCCCTGCCCCCAGGGAGCACTGAGATGGCAATTGAGACTGGGTGTGGTTCTGGGGCGCACCTGTAATCCCAGCCCTTGGGAGGCTGTGAACAAGTCCGATCTAGTAGTGAGGTTCTGAACACCTTGTAGACTCGTTCCAAAACATATGAAAAAGAAGAAAATCTTGATGTAGGATAGAGAGCAATTTGTATTTTTTGGAACAGAGATTACTATACATGGAAACTGGTACTTACCAATGATTGAGCTTATAGTAGAGTGAAGCACAGTTCTTGCCTTAGGGGACCAGGAAATGGAGGGATAAAAATCATCTGCAGAGCAGAAAGTGCAGAAGTGAAATCTGAAGACTGGATAGAAAAGTACATTAGGCCTGGGTCCAAGTGCTTCGTGCCTTTCTTACCATGTCATCAAGATAAGAAATGGCTTTTGATGAGCTGCTAGTTTTAAAGCAGATAATTCCTTGGAGACACTGCATTTCAATGCTTCTTGATCTTGTGTTTTGTGATTTTTATTTATCTATTTCAGCATAGTTAAGGTAGTTTATAATTGTTAAGGTCAATTATAAGACAAAACCATAAATTCCACTGGTATGTTTTTTAAAAAAAGAAATCAAATAAAACCATAATTTGAAAGTGTTTATAGGTGTGAAATTACCATCATTTTATCTTTCACACATCCATCATTTCTGGCTTAGAGTAAGTTAAAGACAAATTCTGGGACTGAACTGAATAATTTGAAGGGGAATTGATCCATCTTTGTGAATTACAGACAAGTACCAGGAAGATTGATTAAATACAACTTAACTGAACACTCCCTTTCCTCCCCTTTTCTCTCCACTTTTTCCTCTTCCCACCCCAAGGACCCATCCCTAACTCCACGAAGTCTGCCTTCCTGTTTTTCATTGTCTGTCTTTTCTTTGCTCTTTAAATAATGGCCAAGGGGAAGAATTCATTCAATGGGAAGGAAAATCTGGGATGAAGAAAAGGACAAAAGTCAGAAGGGAAAAAATATATATGCATATATATATATATATATATATATGATAGTTTGGACTGCTGATTTCTGCTGGTCTTTTGAAAGGATGCAGTTAATACTTAATTGTTTTTCCTTTTTATTCATCTTATTTTTTTTGAATTTCTTAGAACTTTTTTGTTATTGTATTGTTTTATCTTTAAACCAATCATGTAAGTTCATACCTGGTGACATGAACAACTAATTTGAAGATAACATCATGCAATATAGCAGCATTGTTTAATTCGTATTACTCTGGTTAAATTGTGTATCATTTCTTATACTGTTTTTTTTTTCTATTACCATTTTGTGTTCTTAAAAAATAAAAAAAATATAATAAATGAATACCTCATTTATGGTATATGGTTATTATATATATATATATATATATATATATATATATATATATATATATATTAATGATTATATATAAATCTCTGAGGTATGTCTTCCGAATCTTATTGAAGCTCATTTTATTATTTCAGGAGAAGGTTCACAGACTGTGTTCAAGGGTTCTGAGTTTTCCTTTTCTCCAAGTGTTCTTTGCCCTCTTTCCTCTTGATTTATTTCCAGATACCACAGTCTTTACAGGTATATATTTGTCACAAGTAAAGAATCAATATACGGAAATATATTTATGTACACGTGTCTGTTAATATAAACGCATAAACATTTATGCATGAATGTAACATCTATTTTTGTAAAACGATGAAATTTCATTGCAAAGATGGCATCACACAGGGAAAAAGTAAAAGAAGAGGAGGAAGCAGAATTGGCCCTGGGCGAGCATTGTTCTCCTTCTCTAAGCCAGTAGTGCAAGCTGAAGAGCCTTCGAGAGGCTGGAGGAGCGTCGGGTCGAGGCGAGCTGGCTGGAGGAACCCTTTCCTTTTACCTTGGGATTTCCCACATGGCTCTGGAGAGCTATTTCTCTATGGCAACCAGCGCTGCTCTTACTGCTGTCAGCACCCTGAGAGTGGAGGCAGCTGAGCCCAGGTTAGGGGGCAGGCGCTGTGCAGGCTGAGCAGAGGTAGTCCGGGGGGACTTTGGGCCCAGCATTATCAGAGCGTCTGATGGACCAGCTAGTGAGCTGTTTGCATTTGTACTTGAAACTCCCTGATTTAAATTTTAAACAAAAAATGTTAACTCTGTGTGAGCTCAATGAAGCAGTCATTTAGTTCCTTGGCTGCTCTGGGTTCTGGAAAGGTAGATTTAGATGAGTAGCCTGGCAAATGATTGTTCAAACACACAGTGTGCTACAGAAGATACTCGCATGTTGAAAATCTGTCTGTTTTAACTTACATTTGATAGAAGAATAAATTGACAGGAAGCTGGACATGTCTCTGAACTTCACTAAGCATTTCTCTCCCTTCAAAAATTCTTCTAAACTGAAGAAAAGGATTACAGGAACCACTAATGACTGGGGTTTTATTCTTTTAATGACCACTGTATTTTTAACTGCACTGCCTCTCGATATCCAAGAAGGCTTTGTTCCTGAATAGCCACACGTACCCAAATCTGAGGGTTCTAAAGCATTGTATGTAACATGGCATAGTCTTTTTGCGTAGAACCTTTGCACGTTCTCTCATACTTTCCTGGTCACAGAATGCCATTTCAGTTAATGCTGCACCCTGCACACACCGTGATTGTGCCCCCTAGGATCGTAATGGGCTCAAACATTCTTATTGCTCTGCTGTCACGTCATCCTGGCACAATGCCTTATTCATTTATGTCTGTGGCAAGGCTAATGTAAGTGAATCCATTGCTCTGCCATTTGTGTGACAGTAAAGCAAAGGCAATTACTGACAGTGCATAAGACTTGGTAATAATAATAAAGTTCATTTTCTAGGCTTATGCATTCACTATGTTATAATTTTTATCACTCTTTTAGAATGTGCTCCTTCTACTATGAAAAAATGTTTACTGCAAAATTGTCACATGTTTACTGCTGTGTCACATGGGCAACACCCTCCTGCAGCTCATGTTTACCTCATCTCTTGATTAGACCAAGAGGCCATGCCAAGGGGTCAACACTCCATCTAGGTTTCTGTAGGCACACTCTGTGATGTTTGCTCAACAACAGCAAAAATCACCTACTGGCGTGTTTCTCAGAATGTTTCCCATCCTGGTTATTAGTTGACACATAACTTATGCTTTAACTCATTGCTACACTTATAATACTAAACACTATGCTAGTGTTTGTAACCCTGAACTGTTTAGGGAATTATTACAAGAAAATATCTTCACATGTTCACAATAGAGATTTTCAAATATTTTCCACCCACCGTTCATTGAACATGTGATGTGGAACTTGTACACGGAGAGGGTGGGCTGTCCATGTTGAGTTCTAGGGTATACAAGTTGATTTCCTATTCTTGGAAGAATTCTACTTTATATCAGTCAGCTCTCTGTTGCTGTAACAAGTATCTGAGATGTATCAACTTACAAAGAGTCAAAGTTTTCTTTGGCTCATTGTTTCAACCATTGGTTGGCCTCACTGGTTTGGGGCCTGTGACAAGGCAGCACACCTTGGTGGGAACAAGTGACAGAGAGTGTTACTCACTTCATAGCAATTGGAAAACAAAAAAGAGAGGAAGAAGAATGGCTGAGGACCCAGGAGCCCCATGAAGGCCACAGCCCCAGTGACCTAACTTTCTAGTATTTTGTCCCACTGCCTAAGGGTTCCAAAAATACCACAGTTTGGTGACAAGCTTTTAACACATGGGCCTCTGGGTGACATCTATTCAATCTCCAAACCATAGCACATCTCAGATTTTTTTTCTTGACATTTCCCATGACTTTTTATCACCTCTAGTCTACCTTTCTCAAAATGATACAGTATACATGAACTGTATGAACTGTATGGACTTTCATGCTGAATACTTCTTCCTGGGTTGAAGCCCCTTAGAGCCATGGTACTCCAGAATCATGCTTCTTTCTTTGGCTACTACTGTGTTTATGACATAATACTACATATTTTCCTTATTTGGTTGCTTCTAGAAAACCTTTAATCTTTTTAAAACCTATGTTTTATTTAAAAGTATCATAGAAAATGGTTCCTACAATCCAACATCATTTCATCATACTTAAGTGAAAATTTCTCAACTATCTTTAAAGCTATAATGATAATTCCCAAGACATGGTTATATACAATAAAATTTTATGACATCAGGTAGCATGACTCATGACATCTATTCCCCAATACTTCTAGGTGGATCATTAATTTAGCAGTTGTGCACTGCCTTATATCAGAAGCCTATCTTTAAATGTCTGTGTGCTCCGAAATACTATGTATCCGTTTCCTAAGTGATCCAGTAATGATGGCTCAGTCACTTTTTTTTTTTTTAGCATTTAATAATTTCTTTTTTTACTACAAGACACCTTACAGATCAGTTGAGTTTTTCATCTTACATGTGATATTTGAGATTAATTGGAAAGCTTTAAAGATTTTCATGGGACAAGAACTTAGGACTTTGGGACGTCTATTCTTCTGCACTTGTCTTTGATGTGGTAATTAAACTTCTATCTAAGAGACCACATGGGGAGGCTGCTGGTGGGGAAGATGGGCACATTCACAGTGACCTTCCTTCCTGTGGTTTCACAAACGCATTGCTTCTGTGATCCCTGCTGTGTTAGGTGCTGGATTTCAAGGTAGGTGAAAATATACATCTTTGCAGATTTAGTAGAGAAACTTAGATCAGGGAAATAGGGCGTCAAAAAGGGGGGCTCCTTGATTGAAATATCTCTAAGAGGATTTTTAGCTTTAAGACAGCATTTGGAGATCAGGGCTCTGGAGGAAAAAAGGAATCACTGTATCTCCTTCTAGAGATTTTCTTTTGGTGTAAAATGCCTTTTAAGACATATTTTTACAAAATCCGTCCTAGCTATCCACTCATGCGTTGATGATCTTATTGTTGCTGTTGTTCTTTATCATTTGCAAAGAGGAATTCTGTGCTCAATACACATAATCCAAACTTTTCAATCATCCTATTAGCACCTTTACTACATATTCTCAGCTGACACTAATTGCTGTGTATATGAGTTTGCAGGTGTATATGAGTTTGCATTGTGGCCATGTGTAACTTTTGCTTTCTTTTTTTTCCCTGAGGTACACAGAGGTCCTTACCCAATGGTTGAGTGAAACACTATTCAACCAAGCATGGATACTTTACAATGAACCAAAATGATCAGGATTATCATTAACTTCTTTATTTGTGGAAATCCTCTTCATTTAAGTATTCATTGTACACTTATTCTAAGCAGGGAATAGTGCTATACTTCTAGTCCTTCAATTTTTGTATAACACATCAAAACCCTGGCTTCTCAGTTCTCACATGCCTGCAGGCACACCAGGCTTTTCCTCTGTTGCTATAGTTTGGATCTTAAATCACCTGCCAAAGGGCCAGGTGTAGAGGCTCAGGTGCCAGTCTGACAACCACTGAGAAGCATGGAACTTTGAAAACAGGCCTAGGGGTAGATCTGAGGTCATAGAGGGGTGACCTGGGCCTGGCTTATCCTCCCTTTCTTTTGCTTTCTGTCATGAGATGGACAGTTTGCTCCACAGTGTGCTCCTCGCCATGAGGTACTGCTTTGCCACAGCCCAGGAGTACCACGGCCAGCTGACAATAGGCTGACCCCACAAAAACTATAAGCTAAAATAAATGGTTCTTCTAGGCTAATAACTCCAGGCATTGTGTTACAGTAATGCAAAGGTGTGGCAACGTATCTGCCATGCACCTTTGCCATCTGTTCTCCATGTGATAGCGTAGCCATTCATTTCAACATCAGTGACTGCACCACCTCAAAACTCCTCACATCAAACATCCTCTTTTCTGATTACCACCATCACACCTTCCCGAAGATGGCCACTACAACACACTTTTAGACCTCCCATTATGTCATGATTATTTTAAAATATCTCATGAAATATTCCATGCATTCAAAAAAAGTGCAGAGAACACTGTAACACTCATACATCTGCCATGTAGCTGAAGATGCAAACATTACCTGTAACACTGAACCTGGCTCTGTGGTGTTCCCAAATTTATTCTTACAAAATAGACATTAAATAATCTCTACCTTGTTTATCCATAAATCATTTTTTCTTTTATCCTACTAGACAATATTGCTTAGTGTTTCATGCATGTAATGTTATATAGGCTCTGGCACATACATTGTCTTCTTTGGTAATTCCCCTTAATCTTTTCCTGAATTATATGAGTAGTTCTTGTGAACTAAAGCTCTAATTCATTTTCTTTTCAGCCACATATTATTCTGTGGTGTGAATATGCCAGAATCTTTTTAAAGCATGTTTGTATGGATGGACACAGACTTTTTCCACCTGTGGGTTTTCTGTTTTGGATGACACTAATTTGGACATGTTTGAGTGTCTCCTTTGACAAAGGCAGGTGAATCTTCATTGAGAGGTATGTTCGTACTGTGGAATGCACCTGCCTTCATTTTTACTCCTTGTCAAATTCCTTCCAAAGTGCTTTTGCCCATGAACCTCCCACCTTTTCCTCACTTAGAAGCTCGTTTTCTTTCCTCTCTTCTTACTCTGCTTAAATATCCTGAAACGTCACTAAGATTACTCCCATCCAGACACCTGGCCACTGGCCTTTGCCCCTTTCATTGAATTTCCCTGGCAGAAGTGCATCTTTGGCTTCATCAAATTCTTATTGTAGGCATGCATCGAAGGGTGACATTCGGGTAGGGCAGACGTCCTATCAGCATATGTAGAGCTGAAAAGCTCTGACAGCCTTGGGACACCGTGGCCCTCGGGGCATCATAGCACAACGTGCTACAGTGTGTTTGTGTGATGCTGGTGTAAACTCCCTTACACTACCCCCATGGCTGAAAAGTAGAGCATCCACAATGTGTACTTTACACAACACTTCATCATGATAACAATGACTGTATTACTGGCTAATGCTTTTTCAACTACCTCGTGTATCACCATTTTAGAGATATGCGTGCTCAATAAGAAGAAGTTCCTTGTAAGAGTCTGCTGTGTGATCTGGCACGAGCCTTGCATGGCCTGTCAGGTACACCGTGCCTCTTGATAGCACCATTGTCTCTTGTGCTTGGTACTTCTGCTTTGCTCATGGTGGCCCTGGAAGTGGCAGGCTCCACACGGTGCAGCTGAGGTGTGTGGTCTGCGGTCCCTCCCAATTTTGTGCAAGCACACACGATGATGTCGCACCATGAGGAAATCATCTAATGACAGTTCTGAGAATGTGCCTCCTGACCCAGTGACCCAGGACTGTATTCTGACTGAAGACAGAGGGTGCCATAACTCTGATGACTGATGGGCCTCACCCGTTTGTCCTCCAGAGAACCCCCAATCCTACCGGGCAGCCCACCTTGCTTCCCTACCCAGGTCTCACACCTTTCTCCTCCAATTCTCTCTTCTTTCTCTTTTTATTATTTAAAGCAAGCAGAGGAGAACTTTCATACCTTCCCAATTCATAGTCTTCTACCTTCCCCTAACTATAACAGTCTGCCTTCCCACTTTCCAAGGAAAGTGATGTCTTCATTACATTCCTGTTTCTGGGGCAAAGTACTTGGCACCCACAAATTAAGGAAGGAAAGGTTTATTTTGGTTCGGTTTGTAGAAATTTCAGTCCATAGTTTTTAGGCTCCAAGGCAGGGTGGCATGGCAGAGGGGCATGCGAGGGGTGAAACAGCTCATGGCAGGCAGGCAGAAAGCAGCGGCAGCAGCCAGTAGCTCAGCAGCAAGCTGGCCTCCGCTTCCTTTTATTTCCTCCAGGCTACAAGCCTTTTAGGTAATGCAGCCCTGCCCAGTGGGGCTCCCATTACCCACACCTAGCTCTAAGATAAACCACTTAGTTGACTAGTTCAGTATCACAAGCCTTAATCCTTCTATCACATCCTTAATCCACATTCTTGAACCGTACATCCAGCCACCTCTGAAAAGCCCCATTCATGAGCACATAACACTCTGAGTTGACAGCTGGGTGACCTGTCCTCCATCCTAACTAAAGCCAGCCTTTTCTGAGACTCAAACTCCTCTGTGGGTTACAGCTGAAGAGTTTCCCACTCTAATTTTCTTCACTTCTCCCACATCATTATTTTGTCCTTCTCTGCTTGATCCTTTTGATTAGCATGCAGATACATCCTCATATTTTCCATCTTAAAATTTTTAAAAATTTCTCATCTGGTCTCCTTACTCATCTACTTTGCCAACAGTTATCGATACTGATTCTTTCTACTTTCTCACTCCTAGCATTTTGGACACAGTACACCATTGCCATGCCAAGGATGAACTCCATGTTTCTAAAGCTGGTCTCAGCAAGAATCCAGCCACAGCCCATCCGTTGACCTCTTCTTGCTGGCAGGCATGTAGCCTGGCTGCTCACCCAGCCAGGCCTAGCATGTATATTTTGTGTCATCCCTAGGAGCTGAGCCTAAAATCTGTAGCTCTCCTTACCTCTCTTCACTGGACTTCTCAGGTGCTGGCTCAATTGTTCTCTCTCCCTACCCCAACATTGTGGCTTCAGTTTCCTTTCCTGCAACCTCCTTTTCCTCCCTGTCTTCTAAATGTTAAGGTAGCACTAAGTCCAGACCTCCCTTTTCTGTCTATAGGCACCTTGCAGGAAATGTCAACTCTTCCATGGCTTTAAATGCCAAATACCACTAATAGCTGGTAGAGCCCAAAAGTACTATATGTGTGCAGTCCCCTTGAGGGACTCCTGTTTCCCAACATCTCCACTGGGATCCCACATGGGCCTTTCTAGCTTATGCATGCATAAGATAGAGATCAAGCTCTTTCCTCCTGAGTACCCATAGCCCAGCCCCAGGTTCCTCTAGATCTACAGGTGGCACTAGACTCCACCCACCTTCCCAGGTTACAAATAGAGAAGTCATCCTTGACTCCTCTTTTGGGCTTTCATCGTATGACACATCTGTTACCAGGTATTGAATTCCAGGCTAACAAATATCCCCTGAATTTGACCATTTCCAGAGTTCCCCTTTCATCATCTTAGTCCTAGCCATTTTATCTTCCCTACACCACTGTAGTGGCTTCTACAATGCCTTCCTGTCTCTCCTTCAGCCTAGTCTCTATTTTTTCTCTTCCCCCCTTAAAAATATGAAGTCTTACAAATATTCAGCAAGGTATACAAATACTAAGTGCTCAACTCCGCTTTTACATCTGTGCTCTCTGCTGAACTTTGATGTTCTCTCACATCCATGTACAGATAACTGAATCCATGGGAACAGCAGCAGGAGGAGGGCCCTCTAGAAAACAGCTATGTCACGGGTGTGGGCCTCATGGGTGGTATAAGTGTCCTTAGAAAAGAGGCTCCAAGGACATTTTGCTCTTCTGTCCAATGAGGACACACCTAGAAGATATCACTTATGAAGCAAAGGTCTATACCAGGCAGCAGATACAGTGTCACGTTGATCCTGGATTTCTCATTGTCCATACCACGGGCAGTCAATTTCTGTATAACTGATCCAGTCGCAGGCATTTTGCTCTAGCATCCCAAGCAGACTAAGGTGGTGCATAAGGACCATCAGCATGAAGCTGTAGACTACTTGCAGGGTCCAGAAGTCACACTGTCCCACTTTGAACTCTCCCAACCAATAATCCCTGCATGTAAGCTTCATGACTTCTCTCTCTCTCTTTTTTTTTTTTTGCAGAACCAGGGATTGAACTCAGGTCCTTGTGCTTGCCAGGGAAGCTCTTACTCCACTGAGCCATCTCCCTGGCCCCGCTTCATGACTTCTTAGTACATGAGGTGTGATAAGAAATACAGTGAATGTTTCAATATTTTGAAAGTTTATAGCAAAGGTCCATTGCCCCTGATCTCCTTCAAAACAATCCCTTGTTTCAAACACACTTCTCCTATCTTCTTGCTGCTTTCTGAAGCCATTCTGGATGTCTTCTTTCATGAGTGTCTTTAGATTGCACTGTTTCACTGCTGTGATACACTGACTCAATTCAAAATGTGTGTTTCATGATCATTTTAGCTTCAGCAAAGAGCCAAAATTTACTCAGCGCCAGATCCTGTGAGCCAGAAAGATAAGGACACACTGTAATGTTTTATGAGCCTGCTTTTCCACTGGTGACACTTGGTAGCAGCATCATCACTCTATTTTTTAATCACAATTTGTGGACACTCAAGAAAGGGACCTTCCAGAGCTGCTTTAGAAAATGGCAAGAGCGACAGGATGAGTGTGTTCAAAGTGTGGGAGAATATTTTGAAGGGGATTAAGGCAATGCATATTTACTGTAGTCAGTTTTTTGTTTTTTTTTACATAAACATTCACCATATATTTTGAGCACGACTTTTGCTTTTTTTAAACTTTATATGAATGGAGCAACACTGAGTATATGCTTTCCTGTGTGGTTTCTTTCACCTCCTTGGTAGGTTGGTGAGAATCAGTCATTATGTTGTAGGTTATAGAATTTTGTTTATTTTCATTGCTGTGCTATCTTTCTTTCTTTCTTTCTTTCTTTCTTTCTTTCTTTCTTTCTTTCTTTCTTTCTTTCTTTCTTTCTTTCTTTCTTTCTTTCTTTCTTTCTTTTGGTGGAGCCAGGGATTGAATTTAGGCCCTTGCATTTGCCAGGGAAGTGTTTATTCTCCTGTCCATCTCCCTGGCTTCTGTGCTACATTTCAAGGAATGAATATATCATTATGTATCCACTGTATGGTTAATGAACATTATAGTTACTACTGTGAATAAATCAGCTATGCATGGTTCTATCCCTTCTTTTTTTCTGACCATAGCTGTTCTTTCTTATGGGTATATGTGCAGAAGTAGAGCCACTTGGTCAAAGTCCTATATATACCCAATTTTAGTAGATTCTGTCACTTGGTTTTCCAAACTGACTTTACCAAATCCCATGCTTATTGTATTAGTCAGGCTTTTGCTAGAGGAACAGATATAATATGAGGGACTGATATAACACAAGATGTATAAGACCTTTCTTCTCAATGAATGAGCTAAGAGAAAAGAGCTGTATATCTATTCTATCTTGTGTATACACACACACATATATTATATATATATAACAAACAGTCCTTTATTTATATCCCCCTTTTTTGTTTTGTTAGAAGTGGGTGTTTCACCATAGTTAGAGAAGCTCTATTTGGAGAAGTCTTTGGACAAGATATCATGTCTGCATCTTGTCCTCTGAATAACTACTACAAAGACAACAATATACAATGTATTAATTATTGTAACTGTCCTACTAACATGAAACTGTTTCATTGCTATTTTATTTTTTTCTCATTAAAATGAATAATAAAAAAAGATGTATAAGAAATTTCAAGATTGGCTTACAACAGTCAGCCACAGAGTTGGATGAGGAAGCGTGCAGAGGGCATCTGCACACTTGAGATGAAAGGATTCAGTCCCCACATCTGAAGCTCACTGCACTGTTTAATGCAAGTCTCTATCAGTTGGCCAATGGGCCTATGAGGGAAAGCCGAAGAGTTTGCTCTGGAAGCCAGGAGATGATTGAGAAGTCCAAGCTGACTGTGAGGGCTGAAGCTCCTCTGAGGAAGTGGAACAATGAATCCATCATCAAACTCTTTATAAACCCTTTTTGTGTGAGTCACTGTGGGCTCCCACAGTCCAGGGTGGAGATATCCAGTCACATTGACTCAATGTATTGACCTCTACACCTACGAAGGACAGGAAGATTCTCTTTCTCCATGTCCGCACCAACACTTTCATTATAGCCATTGTTTAGAGCTGTTGTCATTTATAAAACTGAAAATTGAAGCACAACTTTCTTGTGTGTAAAATTCCCCATTGGCTGTGCTGAGCTTTCCTGAGCAAGTCCCCATCCTCTATCCTCCTTCTTTCTGCCCCCTGCCCCTCCCATTGCTGCTCTGTAACCTTTCTCAGGCAGTTCTCTCTTCTGTTTTCTCAGGCCTGGATGGTTAGCTTAGACTGTTGGCTCTATTTCTCTCTCATCTCCTTGAGTTTCTCATCAAATACCTGCTCTTTAGGGACAGCTCTACCTTTGGCCACATCTTCTCTCTTTCCCTGGATTCATTTTCCTTTCTATTCATTAGTTCTTCCCTCATCTTGTGCATAGATTTGTTGACAGGAGTTGCATCCCTGATCATCCCTATTGCTCTTCTCACTGCACTCAGTGTCTGGTGTCTGAGCTTCAGCCAGCTCTGCAATCCACAGCCCAAGGCTGTTTCTGCATATGAACAGATCCTTTCTCCTAAGTGAAATTCCACCATTCTTATAGCAATGAACCTGCTGTTTTCTGTCATTTTCCTGTTATCTTACTCTCATCCTTCTTCTTTTCTACTCACTTCATTTTCAAAGTTTTTCTTTCTTTGCTCCTCCCTTTTTTGCAGGCCCTGGTAATGAGGGGCTGAGCTTTGCACATGAAGATTCTAAGTATAAGGAGGAGGTCTGAGAATAGGGCAGCTGACACTCTGTCATCAACAATGAGATAATCCAATGGGCTTTGGACGCAGCTGATGGGTTTTTGAGGTATGCTCCTCTCCCCTCTCTGCTCCTCTCACCTCCTCCCTGTTCTTTACATGGCCAACTGCACAGCTCACAGCAGAGCCCACTCTGGACCACACTCCTGCACCCAGAGACAGCTGCAAATGCTGCCTTCCCAGATGGCAAGCAGCCGGAGCCCAGGGTCCAGGAGAGGGACTTGGGAACACATTATGAAAAGTCTAATGAGAACAAAAGAGGCAGATGAATATTCACCACTCCATCACAGTGGGCAAGAGGGCAGCATTCCAACTCGCTCATCATGTTGGAGTCTGGCTCGATCATTAGCATATTTCCAGTGAGCCCTAGAAAAGAACTGAAAACAGCATGTATCTCTCTTTTGTGAAAACAAAAATAACTGGAAAAATATGAGTTAGGCCCCCTGGGGGAAGGAAAAATTTGGAACTATTCTGAGATGAGGAAAGAACAGGGCTAGATGAGGAGGTTAAAATGCAGTTCCAAGCCTACAAGAGAGTGACAGCTCATCTTCAACAAATTCAGCTGAGAAGAGTACCACTGTCCAGGCAGAATCTTCTTCTGCTGACACCTTGTCATACAGAGGTGGGAAAGGATGTTGGGCCAAGTGGCAATCCATGGAGGCTGCAGAGATCTGTCCATGGCCCCCAGGTGGACCCAGGAGAGTGGCCCTGACAGACTTATGTCTAATGACAAGGGGAGGAGTATGTGCCACAAGCACCTGATCATTACTGTCTCCTCACCCCATGAATATGCGCATGGATAAATTTATACAGAGTTACGGAGTAGCACAATGGCATAGAGAAAAAAAGAGATTTACACACGGGTGCCTTTATCTTGCCCCTGAGTCTTGTCCTCCTTGGTCTCTAACCCTGAGCTCACCGTGTGGGTCACACGAGTGCGTGCAGTTTGTTGCTGGAATGAGACCCAGCCTTGGCACCTCCCAGGACTCCCACAGGCCACACCCTTGCCTCCCTTGCCTCCTGCTGCACACTCTGAACACAGCAGAGAGAAAGGCTACTGGTGCATTTTACAGCCCAGCAGGAACATGCGTGGGGACCTGCTCCTGTGCAAGGGAAAGAGATGGTTTCCAGACAATTCTTCTCTTTGTCTGATCTCTGAGGACATAGTTCCTTGTTCTCCCCTTCTGGGAGGAAGTGTGTGAGAGCTGTGCTGTAAGCACACTATTGTGATTGTTGAGGAAGAGCCTCAAGGACAAGCAGGAGTTGACCAGAGCCCGGACATTGCTGGGTGGTGGGAACAGCCTGGCACTGCCCCCTTCTGAGCTTCTTCTTACATGAAAGAGATGTTGTCTGAGTTGCTGCTACTCACATATTTTATTTGGTGCTGAAGAAAACATTACCAATAAATGGCACCATGTTTAGTCTGCTGTGCATCGCTGCAGGAGTAATTGCATGCAGGCTCTCTGTTTCAGCCTCTTCAGGGCTTTCCGTCGTGAATGGATAGAGCACAGGTCTCTGCATGGCCCACAAGGCTATGCACAATGGACGCCTCCCCCTCTCCAGGTCTTGTTCTAAGTCCCCTCATCGCCTTCCTTCCTTTGTTATTCATTGTCATTGCCAAGACCTGCCTCAGGTCCCTTGTACACAGAGTTTGATTGATCCTATCTAGATCTCTACAAATTGACTTTAAAGTTATTTGCTAAATATGTCCTCAGTTCCTTCCTTCTGCATTACCGAATCTAAAGCAGATGCCTCATTTGATTCTGTGGGCTTTTGCTTTTGCCCACAGCAGCTGTAGCCAAGTGGCTGGACTCCCTCCCTGAGCCGTCCAGTCTCCTTTAGAAGGCAGGAGTGGAACAAAAACTGCCTTCCCAGCTGCCTTGCAGCCAGGCTCTGGAAACAGCTGAACTTCTGCCCAGGAGGCCTCTCTGCAGGGGCTGGGAAGATTTTGTTTGGTTGGCTGGAACCCTGGCAGGGTCATGCGATTTACACCTTGACAATGGCAGGTGCTGCTCTGTTGCCCTGTGCTGCTGCGGGGCACCAGAGTGTGGACTTTGGAACCAAGTCTGGCAGTCGTTTCTTGAGGCTTCTTTAGAATAGAAAGCTGACTGTATTCTTCACAAATATGTGTCATGCCTGGCAGCTCAACTGCCCCCTAAGCCTCTTGTCTCAAAGGCTTTGTCCCCAGTTGACGGCACTTTGGGAGCTGGGGGAACCTTAAAGAGGTGTGGTCTGGTGGAAGAAAATGAGGTCCGTTGGTTGCATGATGTGAAGGGGGCTTAGGGACCTTGTCCCCTTCTCTCCTGCATCTATCCTCATGAGGTGAGCAGGTCCCCCACCGTGTGCTGCCTGCCATGGCAGAAAGCTCTGAAACCGTGAGCCAAAATAAATATTTCCTCCTTGTAAAGTATCAGTCTGAAACATTTTGTTGCAGTAGTGGACAACTAATACAATCTGTTTCTACTTAAATTATCCAGAAAGGACAAATTTCTTATGATGATTCTGTCATGAGAAATTCTGACCCCTGAAGGCACCCACACTGCCATTTGTACTTGCATCACCATTTACACATCAGCTGGCTGTCTGGTGTCTCCACCTGGCCTCTACGCTCTGCCCACTGCACAGGGACAGCATATGTCTGGAGCTCCATAGGAATCCAGCGCCAAGGAAATGAAAAGGAAAACAGCAGCAGACATTGCATTTTAAGTTGTGAGAGAATTATGTCCTGAAATATATTCTATATTTAAGACTCTGGTTATGTTATAAAAAGCCAGAGCCAATTACGATGATTTTTCAACTTATTTTACTCATCTGGCAGTGAGTCAAATTAGGGAAAGTGGAAAGACTACGGACTAAGGAACATGGATTTCAACAGTCATTAAATAGGATAACAGTCCTGGCCACAATATTTGTGTTTTTCAAGAAAGCATAATTTGTCCGCAGGGAGAATTTCCAAGGACTTTCCTGTACCTCCCAAGAGGGCACAGCACACTGTGGGGTGCTCTGGAGCAGCCTGTGTCTCTCCAGCACAAGGCCCACCTCACACTCTCCCAGGGCTCTCCTCCCCTAGCTGCTCTTGGTTCCACGACGGCAGAGGCTGAAACCTTCTGAAGTACTTTGACCTCAGAATGGTTCGACGAACTTTGCCTTTAGGACCAATGCTTTTTCATTTAAAGATATAATTACATTCATCACATAATGAGAATATTTAAAATGCACATTTAACACTTTTGAAAATTTTAATAAGTTATTAATTGTGGTCACCATGAAAAATGAAATAGGTCTCTGAAATATTCCTCTTGTCAAACTAAAAGAATGGATCTTAAAAGTTATCACAAAAACATTTAAAAAAAAATGGATAGGTACACACATGAGGTGAATTTAATCTTGCTACAATATATGCATTTATCAAAACATGATATTGTACCTATAAACATACAATTAGGATCTATCAACTAAAAATTCAAATGAAAATTTAAATAAAAACTCACTTCTCACTTGCAGTAGTATTCGGGTCATGCAAAAGAATTTTTATAATGCATGTAATTTCTATCGAATAACTATATAATCAACACTGCAGGCTCTGAATACACACAGCCATGCTGGAGCCTGGGTCTGTTTCTCCCTAACTTTTCATGATCACCTGAAATTCTTTTCACAGAAGCACAGCTTTCATGCTAGACATTGAAAAGCAGGCTAAAAACGCAGCTTCCTGGGAGAGGTGACAGCAGTAGGAATGAGCTCCAGGCAAGGCATGAATGGTGCCACCCCAGTCGCAGGAGCTTTAGAACAGAAAAATGCTGGAGGCCTAGGGGTAGGGGCTGATCAGCCCTCTGGGAAAGAGAGAAAGGAGGAGCAGATATCCTAAAAGTAATGCTCTGAGCACTGCAAAAATTTTTCTAAACCTGCTCTTGAAGTTTCTATCTATTTGGGGACCAATGAAAATTGTAGACAGCAATTTGCCAAAGACTGTTCTATCCCTAGTGAATGCATGGCCTTGTAGCAACTGCTTCCAAGATGATAATATTAATAATTTATTGAGTGCATATTAAGTCTATTGTGTTCAGCTATAGGTCTGCAACACGGAAAAAAATATGAGATTAGAGTTTCTAAAGTCTGTAGCCAAGTGTGGAGAGAGACAAGAAATTAGGCAATTAGAAAACAATCTGTAAAGCATGGCTCCAGTATTCCAATTTGATTTATCTTCCACAGCATCCACTAGGCTTCTCACAATTAAATTCAAATCTCTCGTGCAGTGGTCTGCCTAGTGTCTTCTCATCTTCTCTCCCTGCGTGGGTTGTTGGCTCCCAGAAACATATGATCATGACATAGCAGTGCCACACACTGGGGACTTAGCAGTGAAGACGGCCTCTAGTGAAGTGGTTTGACTGAACAGTTCTTTGACTTCACAGTTAAAAAGTATTGTGTATTCAGCAGAAACTACAGATGGAACTTTTTGTGTGTGGCAGAACCAGGGATTGAACTCAGGCCCTTTTGCTTGCCAGGAAAGTAAGAGGTGGCTGAGGAAGAAATGACACTCAAGCTGAAAGTGAAGGGGGAACACTGTGACCATCCAGTCCAGGAAAGAGCAAGGCTTCAAAGGTCCAGAGGTGAGAGGGGTGGGTGCATCCTACAGGACTGGGAATCAAACTGCACAGTGGATTGAGCTGCGCTGCTCTTTCCCTGGGTCTTTGTACAAATTGGAAAACAGTGTCATCTCAATGTCATCACAAATCTTCCTCCAGGAGGCCTGAGTCTGTCCACTGTGCAACAGGGGAAGGGGACAGGTTTCAAGCTCCCCTCAGTCCCTTCTCCACCTGGCCATTGGCCCTGGGGTGGAGGTGGTGACAAGCCAGTACATCTCTCTACTGCTGTGGGATTCCAGACTCAAGGCGCTTGTACTGCTGAGAGAAGGCCAAAGGCCTACAGGACGCTCGTAGGTAACACTAAAAAATGAACATAGAAAAAATAAGTTGTGACTTTTACACACACATGCACACATGTACACACACAGGTGCATGCATGCATGTGCACACACACACACACAATCTTGTAGCTGCTTTAGAGTTAAGACTCAGAGTTTGCACTACATATCTAACTTTTTTTTTTTTTGCTTGATAAATAAGTTTATTGGTCTTTATCTGAAAAATCTTCATAGAAATTTTGTTTAACTCTCAGCAGCCTACTCTGAGAGCTCAGGAAGCTTGTCTTCTTTTGAGCTGTCTGATCTTTCTTCAGGGCAAGGGACATTTTGGGATGGTTCCACTCTTCTTTTTAACTTCTCTCTTTGGCTTCTTTTCATAGAATGGATTCTCTCGTATAGCAGCATGAGCTTTCTTATACAACTCCTCCATCATGTCTGGAGTTACACTGTTCTTTATGTAATGAGAGGACTGTTTCTTGTAAGCATCTTCATCTTCTTCCGTTAGGTGACGCATGTAGCCCGCGACATTCTGACCCGTGATGTGCTTCCGATGTGCTTCTGCATTGAGCTCCTTGCTTTCAGAATCAAAACCAGGGAATTGTTTGGTACTGTGAGGGACAGACAAGTCTCCCTCCACAGCACCCTTTAGGGCTCCAGAAACCTTATTGCCACTTGTAGTTCTACAAGGCCTGCATCCAAATAGCAGGTGAAGACACCAGTTTGCCATCAATGCTTTCCACACTGTATTCATCTCCAGTCACCTCCGCCCGGCCTTCATAGATCTTACCCATTCCAAACCTACTGAGAAGCCTGCGGGCCAGCAGCAGGCCAGTAGAACACACTGCAGCATAATTTGTTAGGCCAACTTTCACACCGTATTTCGGTAGTTCATGTGCATATGCTGGGCAGACTATTGTATCCCCTTCAATACAGGCATAAGCAATCTGACAAATGATATCTCTGTTAGTTACATGAACTATCATCCTGTATACCAAGTGTTTCCTAGCATAGTAATCAGTTTTGCCCTCTTGTCGTCTTCCAAACTTCACTTATTATCTCTTAAAGTGGAGAGACGACTTGTTCTTGACAACCTTAACAAAGCCCATCTTGTGTAACATAGTCCCACATCCTTGGCCCTACACAGACCTGCAGGCCCAGCAGTACCATCTAACTTAATTTTGTGCATTTGTGTCAGAATATTTAGTTTATAAGTTTGGGGATACTGTTTGCATAATTTGCTTTAAAATTCAATACCATTTTTTGCTTAGAGCTGCATTGAATATCAAAATTACCATGGGTAACTTTTGATAACTTTCATCAGTGGACAAAGCTAATGATGATTTTTTAAAAAAGAAAAACGGCACGTTGCCTGACTTGAAAGAAATTAATATGTTAAAGCAATATACTTAAATCCTTATGTTAATTACACCATTAAGACATTGGACTTAAATCTTTCTTCTCACTCCTCACACATGCACACACTAATAAAATATAACACACTGTGTTTTACTTTGCAAAAAGTATGATCTAGAAAATATTTATCAGAACATGCCCAAAGGGAGCCTGGAGAACATTACATTGGGAGCCTGAGCCAAGAAGAGGGATCATCATGAGTTCAAGGCCAGCCTAGGCTACACAGTCAGTTCAAGGCCAGTCTGACCAATACAGTGAAAACCTGTTTCAACAAACTAACAGAAAAGAGGAAAGAACACCACCAATGGGTTTGACCTTTTCCCTGCACAAGTGTGCTCAGACTACTTAATTCAACTGTGGGAATGAGAATTCCACAATCACAGACCTTGGCTCTCAACTTAGCAGGGTCTCTCACAAATGGGGTCCCTTCACAGGGCCCCAGAGCTGTGAGATGCCAATCGCAGTGTCTGTTGGGGAACTCACAAGTGCAGATAAGTAATTTTGCAAATCAATCTCCATTGTCTCTTGCTTTCTGGATGATTTCTGGAAAAGAAAGACTCTATGTTCCTCCCCAATTTCTTCATCCTCATCAGTAAAATAGTCCTCCATGTGCAGACACAATCACATATGGGAGACCAGTTCTCCTTGTCAGAGCTTCTATTTAGGCAAAGATCAGAAATATATGCCTCTCTCTGAACTCATCACCACCCAGTTCCTCCTATTTTCTCTGTAGAGTACTCATTTCTCTTCTCCAAATTACCTTTAAAAAAGCCTAAGTATGCATTTTCAGAAGAGAAGTGTTATAACAGCAGTTGCTATTCTCGTAATTTGTAGGGTTCCCACTGTTCTTGTTATTCTTGTAAGAGTCATGGCCTATAAGTTTGCTGAGAATGTGGAGGTGGTGAATACTGAACTCTACTGCTCCCAGAGGAAGTAGCATTAAGTTACTGTGAGCATCTCTGATCACAACATTTTCATCAGCCAATTAACACCTAACATAACCCAGTCATATATATATATTTTTGTTGAAAGGTACCTTGTGTAATATATATTGTTGGTTTGCTAACATTGAAATCATAGCCAATAGCGCTATCACTCATGCAGGAGTAAGTATTTTTTACAAGGCATAGCATACACCACTTTGTACTCAGGCACTCTTATAGCTTGTATCAAGATGTCCCTGCAATCCCTCCTGCCAGGGGCTCTGTGGATGTGGCCAGACCTAGAGTTGACACTGCTGGGGTCCAGGACATGATCGGTGCACGGTGCGATGGTAGGATTAAGGGTCTGAGTAGCATATGTAAGATACAAGTACAGAAAGAGCTGTGGTCATGGCTCGTTGTTTATTGCAGGTGCTATTTATCTTTTGTGATTACCCCTTGCCTTGGAGCCAGCCAACTATTAACTGAGAACTCTACAAACTGTGAGCTAAATGAACTTTTTGTTCTTTAACATCAGGTGTCAGTTATCTCAGCAGTGAAAAAAGTAACTAAGACAGAATTTGGTGCTGGAGAAGTGGGGTCATTGCTGTGACTGTACCTAATGATGTGGTTCAGGAGCCTTTGGAGGTGGCTTGTGCAAAGAGCTTGGAAAGGTTCAGAGATGCCAGCCGAGAGAGGAAGCCTGGAATTCCTCAGGTTGTTCTCTACGGGAGATTCTGGTCAGAGTGCGGAAGACCGGAAAGCTGAGAGGTACTCCTGCTAAATCTAGGCTCAAGAGGTTTCTGTTGGGATAAAGGGCCGGGTCGGTTGTCATACTTCACAACATGTGTGCTGTGCCTTAGAAAAAAGTCTGTCCGCATTGTTCCTGTGTCCAGAGACTTTGCCTAAGACTGAGAGTAAGAGCAGCATATTAATTATTTTTTTCAGAAGAAATTTCAAGGCAGTCTAATATCAAGGCCAAACTATGGCTGCTGTTAGGGGCTTTTAGCTAAATTTATGCCTAGAATCAAGAGTAAAATGGACAACAGAATGATTTGTGAGTTTGGCCTGAAAGGAAATGCCAGTAAAACTGTAGACAGAAAAGATAGAGCTGGGGAGATCATGATTGCTGAAAAAGAAGTGGATAACAGAAAAGATGGCCTGAGGATCTCATAAGAACCAGCAGGACCCCCACCTCTGCAGCCTCAAAATTGTGAGAATGCAGTACTTTGCTTTGAGAAGAGAACCCCAGAGAACCATGTTTCAGAATGGCTGTGGCTTAGGGAAGTTGTTTCTTTGAACTGGCTTCATAGGCACTGGCTCTCTACAGCTAAGAGGGAAGGGAGGATGGCTGCTGCTTTGGTTTGAGGCAAACCTTGGCATCACCCATGTGGTGCAGGTTTTAGTGCATGCAGAATTCAAGAGCTGTGGAGACAGAGAGGCTTCCATCCATATTTCAGAGGAAGGCCTGGGTGACCAGACAGTGTGCTCCCGAGAGGGCAGTGTGTGAAGCTCTGAATGTGAAGCCAATGTGCTTTGGAGACCCCAGAAGGTTGGAGAATCCAGGAGGGTGAACCACCTGAGGAAACTTTTAAGGGCAGACCACGGATGGCCTAAGAGAGAAGCCAGGGGAGATCTGACCACCAACAGTGCCACGAGGGCAGAGCTGGCTAAGTCGTTTGAAGTTTGCATCTCACAGACTGCCTTGGATGCCAAATGTGAAACCACAGAACTTAATGTTTGCCATCCCGTACTTTGGGCTTGCTTTGGTTCCATTCCTTTTCGTCACTATTTGTACCTTACGGAATAGTAATGCTTATCTTGTCTGATGTGGTGTTGGAAGTGTTTAACTTTTCATTTATACAAATGGTCACTGCTAAGAGTTGGCCTTAAATCTCAGAGGAGACTTTTTAACTTCAACTTTTCAGTAGTGTGGAAATTGATAGGACCTTGGTAACCCTTAGAGATGGGCTAAATACCTTTTTGCATAAAGGGGCATGCATGAATCTTTGGGGGGGGTCAGGGATACAATGTTGTTTATGTCTAGATGTACCCCTAAAGCCTTATGAGGTTATAAGTAGGGTTTTTTCCTAGCTAGCTGGACATAGGCCGTGTAATGCTGGGATGAAAGTTGTGATTGATTCAGGGTACACGTGCTACCCACCCCGAAGGCAGGCGGGTGAGATAAAAATACAAGAGGGCTGATGTTGGTGTACTGGGGTTTACTTGCTTTGCTATCTTCTGCCTGCTGTGAACTCTTTCTCCTCAGCAAATCCCTTCTGCCATCTGCCCTGCCTTGAAGCCAGCCACTGATGGACTGAAACTTCTACAACTGAAGCAAAATAACCTTTGCTTTTTTAACTTTGGGTGTGATATATTTTGTCTCCACAGTGAAAAACAGAACCAAGATAGAGATGTTAGGTAATACTTAAGGACCTTATTTGAGGACCATGTTAAAGAGTAAAATTATTTCAGGAACATGAAATATTGACAGTTGATATGAGACAGAACGCCACCTTGCCCTAGCTGCATGTTGATAGCTCAACATCTCAACTACTATGTGTATGCCAAGAATCACTCTGAAAAGCTGTGTGGATTTGGAAATTGAAAATACATTTTAGCAAGTAGACAAGTTGGCAATTAACTGAATTTGTGAATAATGGAAATCAATTGTCTCTGTACCTCTCTTTTAAGTAGTGGAGTTTGTTGCAGATAGTAAAAGAAAGGATGGACCAGGCCTAGGAGCATTTTGAAAATGACTTTTTCCCAAGGCACAGAACCAAAGCAGTAGTCGACTGGCCCAACATACAGCGCATAACTCCTCATGTCTCCAGCAATCTGTCAGCAGCTCCTTTCATATGAAAAACAGCTTGACATAATGTGTGAGTCTTATTAGCATGGAAGTGGAATTATATTTTAATAAAAATAGATTTACGGTCAGACAACAGGCCGCGAGATTAAGTGGCCTGCAGCGGCTCTGAGTTCTCAGTCATCTAACCCTCAGCCATAAAGCTCTTCAGCCTCCAGGCAGCACTGAGTTCCTGCCCGGCTGGTGGGGTGAGCACTGCTGATGCAAGCATTCCTGGGGACCACATTCTTTCCTTGGTATTTTAATTGTAAGGGCCAACGACCCATCAGAAATACAGCTTGACTCTTTTAAAGTCAAATCCCTTAGTTAACTAAAAAACATTAAAGCCCTGACTTAAAGAAATGGAAAAAAAAATCTAAGAACTGATGGAAGAAGAAAATCACATGCAATGAAATCTGTTCAATATCCATTTTATTGCTGCTCCCAAATGCATTTATTGTTCCAGCTGGACTCTTAAAATTTCGTTTCTTTCCTATGGGGGCTTAACTATAAATTGACTTCAAAATATACCCACCTCATCCTGTACACAGAAGCAAAGTGAAAATATTTCCAGGGCTTGGACAACTGTTGTGAGAGAAAGCACATGGCTGACTATAGAGTTATAGATTGAGTCTAAAAATGTATTTTATTAAATGGAAAGGGAATGGATTAAACTTAGAGTAGTACTGAACTTGCTTTCTCGCAAGGTCTGATTTATCTCCTTTGTTATTATTGTTTTGGGAGTACGATTTATTCCGTTAGGTTTTACTCCCAGATACTTCTTAACTATACAAAAGTTGACTACTTCTTGGTAGATTTTTACACCCTGTATAAATTTGATGCATTTAGTGATGAGCAGGCATTAAATCATACACTAGTGATGTTTTTATAGAGACAAACACTATCGTCAGAAATCCCTGGCTGTTACCTTGTCAGGCAATTTTAAAAACAGAAGAGCTACAACAACAAACACCCGTGAAGTTTAAAAACATAACGAACTCAGTTTGGATTAAGTAGAAAAAGCAATAAAGTGTTGACTTCTTACCAAGAAAAGGTAGCTCTTCACATTTTTGCATAATCCTTTAATATGTAACTTATAAGTATATGATAAAATTACATGAGATATATTACACAAGATATATAATAATATATATCTTGCATAATATATGCATCTTTTAAAAAATTTATTTAGTTAAAAAATTTTATTTTTAAAGAGGCAAACACTCCTAAAATTTCAAAACAAGATATCAGGAGGGTCAGAGTGCTTAATACATTGTGTATTGTTATCTTTGAATTAGTTACTCAGAGTAGAAGACATGGGATTTAACTGCCCAAACAATATTAAAACAAACATTTTAATGAACTAAGAGAAATTAGTAATATAACAATGTTTGCTTTTCCCTTCCTTCTTTTCTCCATTCCTCTATCCCAGTTCCTCTTGCCTGATGAACAGTTTCTTCACATTTCACAGAATCTGCTGTACATTTTGGATCTTATTTACTCTTTCACCTTCTTACATTAGGGACATAATAGGATGTTTGCATGTGTGAATCTGGTTTATTTCACTTATGAATATGGTCTCAAATCTATTCATTTCCTAATAAAGGTTTGTAGTTTATCTTTCTTTATTATTTAATTATATAAAAAACACATCTTTTTTTATCCGTTCCTTGGTTGAAGGGTATTTGGGTTGTTTCCAAGACCTAGCTATTACAAATTGTGCTTCTAAGAACATAAGAGCACATATATTACAATGGTATGATGTTTTTAATTCTTCTGGGAAGATACCTTAAAGTGCAATAGCTGGGTCAAATTTAACCTCCAATCCTAGTTTTTGGAGGAATATCTACACTGATTTCCATAATATATGCATCTTACATATGTCTTGTATATCTTATTATACAAGAGATATACATATATCTTATGTCTGTCTGTCTGTCTGTCTATCTATCTCTTCTGAGAGCATGATTGCATTCTCTACCAATACATATATCTGGCTGGATCACCAGATGGAAAATCTGTCTATATTATTATTTTTAATATGTTTGTGGTGTTGGATATAGAACCTAGTACCTTCACACTGAACTACTCTTCCCTGGGCCTTTTTTATTTTTTATTTTGGGTCAGACTTTGCCCAGATCAAATTCAAACTTGCTAAGGTCCAGCTTTGTACTCCTGGAATGCTGGGGTTATAGGCGTGTGCTCACACCCAGCTCCCTATTTTTAGTTATGAAGTTTCCTTTTTCATAAAATGTCCAGAATCAAATAAATCAGGCAGTGCAATTCCCAAATGACATGACAAGAGTGCTCACAAAATTCAGAGAAGTTGAATCAGATCATCTCCCCAGGATGAAGCTGGCCTCCTCCAAAGCCAGCAACCTGTGGAAGGCAGCGCCGCTTCCGCTCGGCTGGTGCTCTCAGGCTCATCTTTCATCCTCTCTGCCTTCCCCTAAAGTCTTCATGTTTTCATTATTTGAGAAAAATTTATGACTTTCTTAATTAAAATGAAATCATGACTATTCAAATGTAGTGGGTCCTAATTGATTCTTTCAGTCAAAAGATTAATAGACTAAAGGAAAGTGGTGTAAGATAAGAATCCATGGTATAGTTCATTAACCACAGCTATTGTGAGTCAGGCAGAGGATTTTTCAGTTATTTGTTGATGAAAGGTTTTGGGGTGCAGGCTTCAGAGCAATGACACAATCAACAGAATGTTCTTGCAAAGACTACCACAGCTTGCTTCTCTTTCTCTCTGTTCTCATTAGTGGAGAGAGGGGCAGCTTGCTTTCAGAAGGATTAAAAGGTCACAGAACTTGGTGAAGGGAAGAAGACACAAGCTTTTCCGTTATCGTAGGATCAGCTAGAAAACAATCTGGCCGCTAATCCTCTGGTTGGATCCACAGAAAATCTGACAGATTTAGGAAGACCCTTTTTTTTTTTCTTTTCACAGTGGCTATCTCTAACGCAAAATAATCCTCAAGTTGCTTTCAGAGTTATCCTGTGTTACAGGACCTGAGTATCTCTCTCTCTCTGTATTTTTCATACTCAAACCTTGCCCTTCCAACTCAATCAACTCAGTCCTTTTCCCTTTTCTGGCCTAGATCATTTTTGTCAGTTGTGAATTTGGGGCCCCAAAGAAGCATTTTTGTCTTGCCTTTTACTAACACAGAAAATCTGAGGGAAGGTAAGACCAAGGTACAGATTACCAGTACTACAGTGGACAACCATCTGGTCTACCTGCCTTCCTTCTCCACTACTGATAAATGAATAGAATTCCTGGCACTGTGCAAAATCCCAGGCCAGCTAGTGACTGAGGCAGGATGGGACTCAGGGCTACTCAGTCTATGCTGCCCCTTAACAATGCTGAAACCTGACTACAAAGTCTTTCAACAGTCTACTCTGCTAACCAGAGACAGTGTTATTGTTGCTACTCTTATGCCTTGCTCTGAACAGTGTATTGGTTCCAGGATTCTGCAGAAACCCAAATCCACAGATACTCAAGTCCCTTTTAGATAATGGGTAGTTTTTGCATAGAATTTACACATACCCTCCCATATGCTTTTTTTTAATAAGCAAAAAGTATTTTATTGTATTCATATTCCCTCTAATTCCCCACAAAAATGCAGCCACGAATAGGAGGAAAAAGCAAAGTTTTCAAGCCTCTGTAGGATGTACAGGGCATCATATCACCTCTGTGTTTATAATGCTTAATGCAGTGAAAATGGTGTAAAGATGTTAAACTGTATTGTTTGGGGAATGATGACAAGAAAAGTCTTTGTGTTCAGAAGAGATGCAAGTTTTGAAAAATTTTTCAATCTGTAGTTAGACAAAGGTATGGATGTGGAACCCACGGCTATGCCTGGAGCTGGTGGTGCCCATAGGATGCCATTTCAGCCAGTGATACCCATGCTGGCATGTTGAAAGTTAAGAGCAGTGGGCATGTGGTGTACACACAGAGTCCCAAGATCAGTCTCTGCTGCAAAAGGGAAGCAGCTTGTCACACTTCAGACCAACGTCACAAGACACCCTCTTTCTGCTCCTCATCACTGCTGTCTTTGACTTGCTCTTTCCCGGGAGACTGCATAACCCAGAAATCGGGGGAAACCCATTCTGCAAGACTAAGCAGAACAGGACCCTGCCTATTGCTTCAGGAAAAGAAACCGAATAAAGGCTGCAGCTTGGGGGCACTCACTGCCTTCCCTGTGCACCTGAAGCTCTTTTTGTCACTTGTGCTTCTTGGTCATGCGGAAGCTGGCACTTCATAATGATACCCAATGTGCTTTTGCTGCTATTCACTTTTTGCAGTTGCAAAAACTTTCTGATATGAAACTTTAGAACAAAGCACCACCTTGTGGTCTGATGCGTGTATTAACATAGCAAAATGTGAGAGGGAACATGGGAAATGCTCCCTCAGCTGGCAGAAGAGAAGCAGGATCTGGAAAGGGAGACTCAGGTGGCTCAGAGCCAGAGACCCCAAGGTGTCTTCCCGCTGCTTCTTGGGCTGCTTGGGTCAGTTACTAGTGATGTTTCTTTTCCTGGGCGCGGGTCCTGTGATTCTTACTTTAATACTCTGTGAGTCTTATGATGTAACCAATTTAGTTTGCATGAAAATCTTTACAACTGTAAGTCTTACTACTTCAACTTTGTAAGTGAAGAAACTGAGGCTGAGGTCACCTTGGCATCCAATCACCCATCAGTGGTAGAGTGCGTATTGGAAGGCAAGTCTTTTCTGAAACAAAGTTTTAGAAAACTTTGCTGACCCTAAGGCCACGTCCAAGACCAAGGTCTGCTTTCGGATTCCTAGGGTGATTCTTGATGAGGGCTCCACCCTAAATCACAGCTCCTAGAATCCTACACAGATTTACTTGAAAGGCTGGAAGTGACATGTTTTCAAGGTTACACTGGTAAGGTGGGGCCCTGGAGTTGGATGTTTCAGTGATGATCATTCACTTTCTGAGGCAGCCAGAGAGGAAGGAATAACTAGGTTTTGAGGATAAGCCAGAGAGCAAGTGGGAGGGCCCTAAATCCTTTCAAGAGGAAAGAAGACTGAAAAGAGATATTTGACAAATGACAAATTCTCACTAGGACAATTATAATGCCTTCTATGTTCTCTTTAAAGTAATTGTTAGGCTGGACGTGGTGGTGCATGCCTAAGCTGAAAACAGGAGGATCACTACAAGTCTGAGCTGTGTAATGAGATCTGTACCAAGTACATTAAAAATAATAAATAAAACTAATTGTTTTATCATATAGGTTGTTTAAAAAGGAGTGTTAGAGGCCAGGGAGATGCCTCAGTGGAATAAGTGCTTCCCTGACAAACATAAGAGCCTGAGTTCAATCGCTGGCTCTGCCAAAAAATAAATAAATAAAAAGGAGTGCTAGACTGAGATGAGTAGTGAGATCCTGTTCCTAATATGTAAAAATAAAGAAGTAAAAGAAGTACAATAAAAAGGAGGGTTGGACTATCTATTTGACCAGTATGTAGCCAGCAGGCAGTAACAGAAGTAAAATAATATTGCAAGGGAGACCTTGCTCTTGCCCTGTTGTGGTGATATCTAGGTCTCCTTGCATAAGTCATTTCTTTGTGTCTGGATCTCTGATTTTGCACTTGAAGAAAAGGAATCTGAGTTTCACTAAAGGGTAAGTGTTTCTAACACAGTCTGCTATACAACTGCATGGAAAATGTGAGTCAGGTGTCTCTGCTTCCTCAGAAAGTCTGTTCTGCCCATACTTCCTTTCTATTTTCAACCGAATTTGCTGCTAATTTGAGTAACATAGTGACCCGCACACACACATGGTGTGTGATAACATTATTTAGTAGCAATGATTTGAGGGAAAGTGCCCTGCTATCTGTTTTCCCCAGGAAGATAAATTCCTGTAGTTTGACTCCCTATCTCTTCCCATACACCAAAAAGAAAGATGTTGGTATTCTAAAGTCATATAAAAAGAGGAAGCCTCACTCCACTATGTCTTGTCTTTCTTTGAGAGTACCACGTAGCGCCAAGAACAGGCTTGTTTATTTCAGAGCTCTCCCATTCTATTTCCTTCCTCAATTTCTCACTTTGGATCTCTGTTTGGTGAGCTGTTGCCTTAACAGATAATCTACACCAGACCAGATGCTACTAGTGGACCACAGGTCTCCCCCGAATTTTCTCTACAACATTGAGATTTTCTTTGCCCTCTCTACTAGCCAGAGGTGGTATCTGAGGATTTGAAATGTGTCTTGTATGGCCGATGGGCCAAATGTAATTTTACTTAATTTTCCCATACTTCATTTTCAATTTAAGCAAGCACACGTGGCTCCACATTGGACAGTGAAGTTCTACAGCATTGTGATTGCACAGATTTTTGTTGCAAATACTGGCTCCTCTAAGTCAAAAAATATGTAACCTAACTCTGATCTTGCAAGCAGACTTTTAAAGGATTGCTTTGTAATGTTCTTGAAACCAAGATTTCATAAAAATAATGGCCTTTGAATATGTTTGTAAAATATATTCTCTTTGAAGTGATTGAAATTTTTCTTAGCTAATTTCACATTGAGTATTATAACAAAAAACAAAATCAAAAAACCAAAAAAATCCCTCCTCTGATCCCATTCAAGCCGGCTATCCCCCTACTGGGAATTTTCCCAGAGGAACTAAAAACATTATATCATAGTGATATAATCATAGTATACCTATGTTTATAGCAGTACAATTTGTGATAGCAAAATCTTGGAAACAGCCAAGATGTCTATCACATGAGGAATGGTTGAAAAAGATGTGGTATTTCTATATAATGGAGTATTACTCAGCTATAAAGAATGATAAACTTGAAGCGTTTGTATTGAAGTGGATGCCACTTGAACATATACTCATAACTGAAATAAACCAGACACACATGTGCAAATGTTGTATAGTCTCCCTAGTATAAGAAGTCAAAAGAAGAAATACAAATAGAAATGTACAACAACAACTAAAGACAATTGAGTCAGATAGTTAGGGCAAACTGAACGGCATATGCTGCAGGGTACTAATCAGCTTTTCTTCTGGATGGTTAACAACCTAAGTTCACAGATCAAAACTGGAGAAATAGAAGAGCCGAAAGGCCAGCCAACATTTTGGTCCTAGTCTTTCAAGGTCAGCAAAGACTCAGGACATAGGAGAACTTGTACTGCAACATCATGAAACTCAGTTGTGCCCCAAATTTTCTGATCAAGGAGATTGTGGAGCCACAGAGGAAAGAGACTGATGATCTATAGTGTGCCTGGGGAGAGTCACATGGAGAGAAAACTTTCTCTCAGGCTCTCATAGAGAGCAAATTGGCCGAGCATTGGCTGTCACTCATCCAGATGGCTGACACAGACAAAAGATCTACAGAGTAAGGCATGGGATTACAAGATAAACCCTGAGACTTCACTGATCTCATCAGAAACAAAAGCTACATTTTTGTTATATAGGTCTTGCTCTATCTCAGTCTTAACCATCCAGCAGAAAAGTATAAAAATGAGGTATATAATGCAGGGCCATGATAAGTTGAGCTGTAAATTGCTATAGTCAACAACTTCTTCGGATAACTCATTATTAATGTGGAATGCTGGACTGTGTTGGATTGTGTCACCGAGTTCAGGTACCTAAAATGGTTTATTGACAAGGGATTGCCCATCTTTGACAGGTCTAGACAAAAAAGAGGGATACAAAGGAAAGACCATGATGTGTTTGTATAAATAGTACAGTTAGGATAAATATGCCGTGCTTCTGCATAATTCTATGAGAAGCAAGATTTGCACTAATAGTGGTTGGACAAGATATTATGTCGGCTTCTAGTACTATGGAAAACCACTAGGAAGATAACAAGGTAGAAAGTATTAATTATTGAAAATAAGTATACAGCTACACTCTCTTAATACACTGATTAGAGACATCTGCTATAACAGTGTCTGTAAGTATAATATCATGTACACACCTTGTATGATACCAAAACATTACGAAAACAGTTTGCAGTGTATTAATTTATTGAATCTGTCCTGTCAATTTGTCTTGAAACTGTCTTATTGGTATTTGTTCTTCAATAAAAAAAAATCCCTCCTCTGCTCACACCATATAAATAAAACTTATTCCTTGGTTCCAAATCAAAGGAAGAGTATCATTTTACTCTGTAGATTTTTCTAGTCCATAGTAGGATAAATGAATGTTTTAGTGTTCATCACCTAATACCTTCCAGTTAATGAATGCTTTTGATGTCAATCACTTTAGAATAAAAAAAAAAAATTCCTTTTTTCAAAGTAGGGCTTAATATATATTTTTCCCAAATATCTGGTATGTAGGATGAGTGGGGAGGGCACACTGGCAACACATTGAATCCTTTCCTATGTAACTCCTACCTTGGCCAAGTACTGGTATCATTCCAGCTTGTTCTCATTAATTAGGATAGTATTGCTTAACTGAAACAAAATTAGGCAACATTATCCCCTCTTTTAAAACCTTTTATCAATCAAGAATAAAAAGATGTTTTGTGGTAGGTTACAGTTCTGAGGAACTAACATGGAAGAAAGAATAATAAGTCTTACAGAATTGTCAACAGTGTCAACAGTTGACAAATAGATGCTCATGCAGAAGTATAGCTGTGTTTAGGAATCTGTGAGTGACACCTGGTGAATGAGAGTTTCTAAGTGTTGTGTGGAATGCAGGGTGGCACATCCCATGTCTGTCCTTATAGTCTCTGCGGTCGGTCTTAGCGATGTGATCACTCATTCACTGGCAATGCGATGCTCTTCTTTCATGATGATGATCCATGACGTTGCTTTTCTGTGTCACCAGAGCTCTATCTTAAGAGTCATTTCATTGACTTTTACATTTGGTGTACACAATCCTCTCTGCTGCAGTCGGTGTCATATCGCACCACAATGCATTTCTTGGGAATGAGTATTTCTCAAATGCTCAAGGCTCATGAATAGAAATCAATCTCTGGTTCTTCAAAATAAAGTGGAAGTATTGTAGGAAACCAAATTAAGTCCGTGATTCCATTTGCTTGTGATTAATCTTGATGGCAGCTTGGGCTTGGGCAAGGGTGTGGACCTTCTACTGGTATGTGGTAGTACACTTGTGCTGTGACAATACCAGCCAATGGCAAAGCAGGTTTATATCACAAGGCCTGTGTCCCCTGCAAGAAAATAGGGTCCTTTGCATGTCCTCAGTTCCCACTCAAGTGGCTACTAACTCAATTCCTACTGAACAGGGACATTCTGCCATGTGAGACAGGAAGTGACACAAACTCAGTGACCTCGAGGCTTTGAGGAAGTTGGTCAAGAGAGAATTTGTCAGAGAAAATGTACAGTGAGAAGCCTTCTCTAGGCTTACCCAGCACAACCTCAGAGTGCTGGGTGTCCTTATGGAAAGAATGCCAAACAAATTTCAGCAGAACTGGGGTTGCTATAGCAGTGGTTGAAGCAGGGACATGGAGCTCTTGCAGGAAGAGACACTGAGACTTCTATTTCATTCAGTTTGGCAGCCCTGACATGAAGATATAAACTTTAAGACCACAGAAGCAAAAGTAAAGAATATATGAGTCCATTTTCCATTACAGAAACAAGATATGTCAAGCTGGGTTACGTATCAAGAAACGAGGTTTATGAAGCAAACCATTTTGTAGACTAAAATTCCAAGATTGGGTAGCTTCACCTGTTTTGCTTCTAGTGAAAGTTTTGTGCCAGATAACATTGTGCTGAGATGCCATGTGGGGGAGGTCACAGGGTAGCAGAGGGAGCCACAGAGGATAAGAGGACAACTTTGCTTTTTTTTTTTTTTTTTTCTTATAATGACCCACTTCCCTGGAAACAAACCAGGGCTCCACAAGAACTACCTTATCCCTTCCAGTGGTAGTACCTCCAGTGACCTAAGCACTTTTCACTAGGTTCCACCATCTCTCAACACCATGCACTGATAACCAACACAGGTACCCTTGGTTAACCTCACCATCATAAAAAGAAAAATGAAGGAGCAGGTATGACCTATGAAGGGTGCTAATGAGCCCTTTCCTTTGCCTCCCAAGATGTCCCAGTTAGCCCATGAAAGTGAAGTAGAATTTATAAGGACTCATATGTGTATTATTTCAGGTGGATATATAAATATATTCAGTGCTTAGGCCAGTTATTTGAAAAGCTGTTGACATTACACCAATTAGGTGGACTTAGCTATGTTCAATTGTTCTTTTGGTATCTGGTGTAAAATTCTAACTCATAAACTTCTTCAGTATATGTCCACTAGACAGATAATGGGAAGCCCTGTGACTACCAAGCCCCTTGTGAATGAAGACTCAGTCCCCAGCACTCAGCCCATCTCACTATGTGCTGATGGAAGAAAACAATTTTAGATTCTATTACAAGTCTGGCCTCAGAGTGAATGAAGGAGGTGAGCAGTCTCTCATTCACAATGCTGCCTCAAAGCCATTTGTTTCTTTCTGGCTGGGATATTCGTTACTCCCCACCACACCCCTCAGTAATTATTCATATTTTGAAATGCACTCACAAAAGTAAATGTTTAATAGCATGTTACTTATCTCCAGATATTCATATTCTTTTTTAATAAAGCTTCTGATTCAGCCTTAAGTCATGATCACCTAGAAACTGGGTTCTTGGTCCCCTTCGCAGGTAGATATGGAAGAGTGACTCCGGTGTGCTCATCAGCTATAGGCAGAAGGAAGTGTGCAGAAGCTCGCAGGCTGTGCATTTAAAGGGTTGGGGTAGCCAGTCTTCTGGTTCCGTACTACTTCCTGCTTGTTCCATGCTACTTCCTGTTTGTTCCATACTACTTCCTATTTGTGCCATACTATTTCCTGCTGGTTCCATATTACTTCATGCTTGTTCCATACTACTACCTGTTGCCAGTAACACAAATATAATGGCACAGAAGATGCACCCTGGACCACAAAGAGGAAACTCTGTTGAAAATGATTGGAACAGTATGAGGAAAGGTCTGAGATGACAAAATAACATAAAGCAATTATTAGACAAAATTATCCTATTCTGATAAGATTTTTGTGCCTGTCGACACGAAGGATCAATCAAGATCAAATAGGGCAAATACCTTTCTGTTTGTTTTGATGAAGACCATAAGCCCAGCCTGTAAAAATTGTTGGCCATTTGCTTTCCCAGGCCAGTGCCAGCAGGAAGGCTGGGAGAGCTCCGATACTTCCAAGAAAGCCTTATTCTCTGTAACACAATGGGCAATGAAATAAGTCCAAAGGATAGAGCTGCGGTCACAGGTGATAGTGGACAAAGCATTTCCCAGTAAGCTGAAGGAGGGTCTACCAGAAAGCTGGACACTTCTTTTTTTTTTTTCTGCCTACTGGAATCTGATCATAATGAGGGAAAGTGACTATGGAATGCTTGTTTGTGGTTTACCCTGTTATGATTATACTCCTACATGTGTTATATCAGATACCTGGTATTTTTACAATCCCTTCATCCCCAGGCCATGAGTCAACATGCTCAAGCCTAATCAAAACCACTAAATATTACCCCAAATCTGGAATGTATAGTCAGATGCATGAATATTATGGAACTTCTGGATTCCTTCTTTTGGAGGAAGGAATTAAACTCTGAGAGGTTGACGCAGGAGGATTGCAAGTTTGAGTCTAGCCTGGGCAATCTAGTAACTTAGCAAGACCTTTTCTCAAAATTAAAGCAAAAAACAAAACCACCCAAAACAATGCAACACATAAAGGACTATAACTGAGCCCTGAATTCAATGCCCAGTAGAAAAAATAATCCCAAACAAATAAACTAATGATCATGGAATTAGGGTATGCACAGATACATAGACACATGAGTAAGCAAAGGGGTGATGTGAATTTTCCCAATATTCATTTTACATTTCTCAGCCAAAGAACAAGGTGCTGAAACAGCACTGGTGGGTACCACGTCTAGGAGGCTTGCTAACAAGAAGTGATGCAGCAGCACCCTCCTGTGTTTTGGGTCCTGCTACCTGGCATGCAGATGTGATGGGCAGCACTGGATCCCACCGGGAGGTGAGGCTGCTGGGTTATCAAGGTGGAAAGCAATGGTTGCATTGGTCATAATGGAGCCACCTGACCAGACCTGGGCCACAAATATTCATGTGAGTGATCGTGCACATTTCCATGAAGTTAAAAGCCATTCTCAGTCACTCTCAGCTGAACCAGATTCCAGGTGCTCTAGCAAGATATTTTCAGCATGGAAGACTTAGGGTATACTTTAATAGGCAGAGAATATGTAGATCATGGTGAGAGAGAGCTCAAGGGGAGCAGAAGAGAGGCTTTGTCACAGCAGTGTCTGCAGGGCTAGCACTGGGGCAATTGATTTACAAAAGCTGTGTCTAGTGCTCTACAAAGCTGAGGCAGGAGGTTCACAAGCTCCAGCCCTGCCTGAGAAACTCAATGACTCAGCGAGAATTTTCTCAAGGTAGAAAATAAAAAAAATTACCTCAGGATAGAGATCACTGTAAAGGCTGTGGGTTTAATCCCATTACCATCAAAATAAATGGATAAATAGATACATAGATGGATAGATAGACAGATAGATAGACAGATAAACAGACAGACAGACAGACAATTTGCCCTGGAGCATAGCTGTATTTTCATACATGAAGCTGATTGCAGATCCACGGTTAAGTAGAACACACATATAAATTATTCACTTATTTCCTTTAGAAATGTCATTTAGAATTGAATTCAGTTTGTTTCTTCTCTTACTCATTTTACAGCAGACAATCATATGAGTAACACTTTTGCAAACACTTGAGCATTGTTTCTAGTCTCTGGCATTCTCTAGCAGGTACAGTATCTTAGGCAACTTTAGCATATTACAGACACGCATGTCCAATGCAAATTTAAACTCAATAGACCAAAGAGAGCGAAGGTGTGGTGGTGGGAATTTTCTCTTTGAAGCAGTCACTTGTGGGCTGTGTAGAAGATGGGCTGCTTCAGTCTTTACTTCTGTTCCATAAAAGGCTCGAGAGAAGGAAGTTAAAACTTAACTGCATTAGGTAACAGACTATGCATTAATGCAATTTATCTGGAATGAGGAAGGGAAACATTTAGTTTTGAAAGAATTTCCTCAACAGCATATTTATCTTTGCTGCAAAGTTGACCCTGAACTGTCAGGTGAGACCCAGGAAACAGCAGGGTGTCCTTTGTCCACCTATCTCAAGAGCTTTCTGGAGGCAGGTGTTCTCTAGTAGAGCTTCTGGGGGCACTGCTCTGGGTGCCAGCGTAGGTTCAGTCTTGGCTAGGGTGACTTAGTATCCCAGGAAATGCACTAAGTCATGCAGCAAAGTGGAGAGCTTTGCTTAACCCAGACCCGACTGTGAGTACCAGGTCCTCCTGTGACTAATTGTACAGACTGGAGTTGGCTCAATGACAGGAAGAAGTGCAAGCTTTGGGGTCACACTACTTTGGCTTCAACTCTGTCACCATTAATCTTGTGCTCTATATCTTGGGGCAAGTTATTTTATCTCTCTGAGCCTCAGGCATTGCATGTATGATATAATTTCTATATTATAATATGATTTACCTACCTCACGGAGTTCTTGCAATCATAGCAAATGAGCTGTAAAGTGTATCCCATAGAATGTAGTATTTTGTAGGTACTACACTGTGATTTATTTTTAAGAAGAATTAATGAGGAGCTAGCTAAATGCACTAGAATGAGGCTGATGCATAATTGAATCTCAGTCTCGATACTCACTGGACTCTTTGCTCACCTGGCTCTGTCTTCCTCTTATGGTCCACACTGATGGTCCATTTCTCTAGCTTCTTGATGGTCTACATACAACAGAGCTGTCAGATGCAGTGCTCTTGTGCCATTAGGATTTTGTGAACACTGTTTCTGTCCTTCTGGCCATGTTCAGGTCCCCTTCCAAGAGCTCTCTGTGCTTCTCCCACAGGGCACTTATAATTGTGGTGATGCACACTCAACTTTACAGTTGTTCCTGTCTCTGCTGAAAGACTATGAGCTCCACTAAGAATTAGAGGCCCTGTGTCTGCCTCACAGAGGTGGACGGTGTGCATATTTTCTGAATGAATACAGACATAGGTAGAATGTGAGAAGAATTTCGTTTTCTATTGGTATTTATAAACTATGAGGTGCTTGAATGCAAATCTTATTTGTATCCCAAAGTGTCTAACAGTTCTGGACAATGAATAGAAACTCAGTTTACTTGTCAGCTGAATTAATACATTGGGTGACACTATTCCTGTCTGAACACAAAACAATTATATGTGTATCAGTGCATGCAATAGGTGCATTGTATGTGCTTCCCATTTTGTCATCCAGAAAATGGAAAACAGGTCATCAGATGATGGTGTTACTGAAATTGACCTTATTTTCTATTTCATACAGTGACTACTGCTATCATATTGTGCTCTTGCTCTGTAGTTAGGGCCACAGCTATTCTACCATCTTCTATTTTTGCATAATTATTGCATGAATCAGAACATAACACAACGCAAATCCAGTTCACTAAAATATAGCATTCTCATTTGAATCAAGGTCTTATAATGTCTTTATAAAGGTTTCTGTCAGATATAAACTAATTTATAAGAATATGTTTTTCTCTTAATAAGAAAGCATTCAGCTACTGAATGTCCCTTATTATATTAGGAATGTTATTTTTTTTCCAAAATAGAAACTGAGCCTGAAGGATAATTACTTTCAAAGGTTTTAGTTTTTGAATTCTCTTATGCACTAAAAAATAATTGAAAATTTCATGCTGCTTTGTTTGCATGGGTTATATTTATTACATTAAAAAGAAAACCAAAAATATTAAAATATTTATTTGTTTAAATGATAAATGCAATACTAATCACATTGAACAAAATAACTAATTTTTCATGAAATCAATTATACTTTTTAATAGATATTTTGCCCAAATATAAGTTATCATATAATGTATTGATCATTTGAAAAATATAGATTCACAGAATGAATATTGGTTGTTCCAAATATTGATTATATAATACATTTCTTTTTGTGGAACCGGGGATAGAACTCAGGCCCTTGCACTTGCCAGAGAAGTGCTTATTCCACTGAGCCATCTCCCAGGCCCCTATAATACATTTTTAAAAAAATGTAAATATCATTGATCTTAGATGAAAATTATTTAAAGCACTGGGAAGCTGTTGAGTTTGCATTTACTTATGCAAGTTTTCCCAAATTCTAAGTTTTGCTGGAAGTTTCAAATTTTATCTTCAGTAACAAATAATGTCTCATTTTTCTTAAATAACAAGCTCCTTTTATTCAATATCAAGAGACAAACTCTGTCAAGTATCCAAGTCCAAGCCACAACAGTTCACTGTCAGTTGTCTTTCTCAAGGAGAAATAGCTTAATTTTCTTAAGGTGAAAATCAAGCTATTTCTGTTTGAACACAAAACAATTACATGTGTATTAGCATATGCAGTAGGTGCTTTATGTGTACTTCCCATTTTGTCATCCAGAACATGAAAAACATAGGTCATCAAATGATGGTGTTCCTAAAATTAATCATTTTTCCTATTTCTTCCAATGACTACTGCTGTCATATTGTACCCTTGCTTTGTAATAGGGCCATAGCTATTTTACCATCTTCTACTTTGCATAATTATTGCATGAATCAGAACACAACAAAAAGCAAAGAACGTCTTAGTGTGTTATTTTTAAATAGTAGGAATTCCTAGGATCTCTCAGAAACCCAGGAGCTCACTGACTACACTTTTAGATTTGGTGTCATAGAGTATTTAATATTAAATTAAAGGTCTCATTGACATCATCTGAATGACAGATACAACATGTTTACTTAAGCATCTTTGCCTACATCTACACCATCAGGACCAAATAAATCAAGAGCAAAAGGTTACAAGGTTGATGATAACTGAATTATAGGCCAATGCAAAAGAAATAGCTTACTAAAAACTAATGGTGCAAAAAAGAAGTGTCAAGATGTCTTTTAAAACATCCTACTCTTAAATATTTCAGAATTTAAGAGTAGCAATGACTATAATAAATAAGTACACACTGCTCTTTGAATGTGTGTCCAGCAGTTCCCCCTACCTAGTATTTATTGTGTATTTTGTTATTTTAATATCTCTGTGATATATCTGGTCACATAGACTTGATATCATGTCCACTTTGTAGGTGGACAACCAGAGAAGAAAATGACTACACTGACCAGTCACCTGGGACACCAGTGGAGGAACTAGGGTAGCCCTCCTTCCATGGCTTTATTTCAAGAGCATCATTTGGCCACCTTGTCAGCCAGCCTCAGCAAACACATTCCATTTTAATAAAAAAGAGAATATTCTAGTAAACTCTGTAACTCTGGAAATCCTTAGCATAGAATTTTCCAAATAATTGTAAACCTACAAGGAAAGTTTGACTTCTATGAGCTTTTTCAGTTCCCATTTCTGTTGATAGGTGGAAATTCTTGGAAAGGAAGAAAGTCAGCCTGGGCTACCCCACGTGCTAAATTTAGAGTTCCAGATTACAGAAACACCCTTGTGTCACAGAGCCTTCCACCCCAAATCTTCCATCGACTCTCACTCTAAAAGGACATACACATACATTTTTCCTTCTTTGGAACCAGAGAGGAAATGCAGCCACAGGCTCTGACCATTGGCCCAATAGAAGTGGGATGGACTATTATTTGGAGATTTAGGTAGAATATGTCAAAGGAAAAGAGGATGTGGCTGCGGAACGGATCAAAGTCCAAGACAAGGGAAATATAATCTCCTTGTCTTAGTGAAGTAGCAGTTCTAAAACCTTACGCTCATGTTTACAGGTCTTTTACAGGTAACAGACTCTTTCCACTTGTCACCAGTGAGTAATTGCCATAACAGGGCTGGATTTATGTGACCATATTTTACCTCCCAGAGGTGAAGGAAGATCATCAAAGAAGCACATGTTCCTTCCACTGCAAGCAGAGAAGAGAGCTATCTTTCTTTTCTACCCTTCCTAGTCACAAAGTTCTGTTTTAAAGACTGGACTCCTCGTTACCTCCTTATCTCTGCACATCCTTCACTCTTGTGATACTGGCCCAGGACTGAAGTGCAGGACACACTGAAGCTTTTACTGTCTGGCCAAGCCACCTGGCAGGCAGAGGGTGGCATTAATGCCCTGCTCCGCAGTCCACCTCTGCATCCCACATCTCAGGGTCAACAAGTGACAGCAAGAATCCACAGGGCCCAGATGCAATCACTTCTTAGCATTTGAACAAACTTGCCTGGGTGGAAAACCATTTTCACAGACAGAGATTAGCTTAGAAACTGCGCAGACATTGTTCTTCTGTGCCAAGCATATTAATCAGTTCAAAAGTCCCTCTCCTAGGAGCCATTGGGACGTCCCAAGCATGCACACACAAGCTGGTTCCATTTGTAACCCTGCTATTTGAGGTCAATGTAAATGTCAGTGCTAAATACTGAAATTAAGTTTCCATTCTTCCAATGTTTTTCTTCTTTCTTTCATAGCCCTGTTGCTTCTCACTTTATTGTTCTTACTTTAAAAATATGAGGACCTGGGGATTAAAGTACCATAAGCTCTATGGCAAGAAAGGACATCAGGGCAAAGACAGGTGCCTCAGATTTACTGTACACTGATGCTTACCAGCTTGCATCAGGCCTCTACCTGCCTCTATTTGTCCATCTTACACTGGAGGCGACAATCTTCTACCAATCATGTGATTAAGGCCTGCGACTTTCCTCTGCTCAGGCTGACGAAAACAGTGCTCCAGAGCTCTTTTGGACCACTTGACTTTGCAATCAGGCATGGATGTGCTGCTTGAGGGCAGCAGGTGGAACTGTAGTTTATGTGCAGAGGGAAAGGACAACTTGGGAGGCAATAGCATAAATAAGGAGTGGTCACAGCAAAAGATGGGGACTGCATTTTGAGATTTCAGATTTTTACTTCCAACCTTTATATTTTTGGAAAAATCTGTGCCATAATTCTTTTAATTAGCACAAAGTTGAAAATGCTTAGACACCAATAAGGCAAATTTAATCTTTTAAGATTTTCTTGTTAATGTCTCTACAACTGTTTGGATGAGCTTGTAGAGATGCAAATTTTGACCTCGTGGAGGTGGGGGGTGACTTCTGATTCTGAGTTCTAACGGTTCTCTAATCAATGACCTGGCCTGTGGTCCACATGTAAGAAGTGAGCATCTGGGTTACTGTGCGTTAAACTGAAACACAAGTAGCTCATTTTCTCTATAAATAAAATGCTGTGTAAATTTCATTTGGTTACCTTCACAGCACATAAAAATTGTTTCTAAAATAATTCAAAACCTTGCACTTTGAAGACCTGCATTACAAGGATTATAAAATGACTTGAGCAAGTGTTTGACCTGAACATGATTTCCTAGATATAAGAAGACATGTTCCTATTCAAAGGGTCTAGATTCTGTGCCTTAGACACAAGGCAAGGCTGACCGTGGCAGAGTCAGTGAGAATGCATGGCTCTCCCCAGTCTAGTAACACAGCTTCTTTGTAAACAGCTGCTCAAGTGGCATGAGCAATCACTGCAGGACACGGTTAGGACATGGTTCGCTCACCCTGCTGGCACCTTTGGTGAAGGAAAAGCATTGAAAAATTTGGCAAGAGCTGGGAAAGTTGGAATACTGATTTGCAAGGCTTGGTAAATACGTGGGTGTGCCATTGTTCATTTCATTGAGATTTATGATAAGGAAACTCCTACTGCTAATTACACTTCCCTGGCCCAGTTGGGGTTGATTCTAGGGCTGCTTCTATTCCCTCTCTTCTCCTACATATCAAAGCCTGCAAGACCCAGTCTCACCTGTGGGTCACACAGGAAATTCCCAGAGGCCAAGGAAAGGCTGAAACTCCCATGAAGCAAGCTTTTGTACTTTTAAGAGTATGGGTAAATGTCCATATACACATAAACATGTAACTGCATATTGTGAAAGAGGCTGAAACTACTAAGACAAAATTAAAGTTTATGAAAAAGTTTGGCTTCTGAACAAAAGAGCTTGCCGGGGGTGGTGATCTGAGACTGTAGTCTCAACAGGCTGGGAGACTGAAGCAAGAGTATTGCAAGGTCGAGCCCAGCCTGAGCAATTTAGGACTGGACATGTAAATTGCTGGGAGAGCTCCAAGTCCAAATCTCTAGGAAAAAAACAAAATTAAAAGTAAATAAATTTAAAGAAGAGTTCCCTCCACCCATCCATTTTTAACTGAGTCAGGTCCCTCGGAATTGTACAAGAGCGAACAATTTCCAGATAATAGGACATAGTGCTCAACAGAGGCAGTTGGAGGGACCATAGTGTCGTTTTGTTTTTGTTTTTGCTGTGTCTGTGGTGGGGAAAGCAATGACCAATGACAGATAAAAGTAGGGCTTTTTTATGTTGTATTGGTTATTTGCTTGCTTGTCTTAATTGCTTTTTCTCCTTTAAAGTCAGATCTAACCTTGGCATTGGCGTCCTATCTACAAGTCTTTATCTCTTTCCCTATTGCTGGTGGTAAAAATAGCTAAAAGTTCTATAGGACGATTACTCAGCGTGGTTGCTTTCAGGATCAATTCAGTTACATCCTTTCTCCCACATATTTCAGAATTTCCAATGTTCTTGCCATTATCAGTGAACAGAAATTTTCAGGATTGCTGCGTTTGTTCCGTTTCATGAGAAATACTTTGGGTAAGCTTGGGTGTGGAGAAGTTTCATGTTGCATAACCTGGAAAATGCTTGTTCATCTCTATTGATGTTTATAAAGGAAGAAAAGGTTCCATGTTTTAAATTTGGCAATAAGAACACATTTAGGACCCTTCTACATGCAATGCTTTTGGGTTTGTTTCTTTGTTATCTATTTTTGTTTTTCTATAAATATACTCTTAAGAAGAGAAAAACATTCCCTTAAAATGTTTATCTCAGAAGAAAACTTTCTAGGAGATAGGAATTAAAGAGTGTTCTCAGTTGCCCTCGGGGTCCTGGACCCCCTAAGCACAGACTTTGGTTCTCTTTGGCCCGTGTGCACACAGCCTTGAAATACCATTTGAATGTGCAGTAAAGTCCAGAAAGCCATTTCTGCTTGGCGGAGGGAACATAGGCCAAGTCCTGCTTACTACAACCCGAAGCTCTGCATACTTAGTCTCTTTTGTGGTGGTATTAGAAAACCTGAGATGGAGTAATTTTTTTTTTTAATTTTAAAGAGCAACCAATACAACAGAATTTCAAAACAAGATAATAGAATATTAATAGTGGTTAATATATTGTGCATTGTTATCTTCAAAGTAGTTGCTCAGATGACAAGTTATGCACATGCATAATTGATCAAACAATATAAGCACAACACTTTCTTTCCCCAATGAAGTAAGTCAGTAGTATAACTATCTTATCTAGCTACACACACACACACACACACACACACACACACACACACACACACACACTTTCTCCTCCCATTCTTTCTGTTTTCCTTTTACTCATCCCAGTTCTTTCTTTTTGAGCAGGTTCTTTCCTTTTCACAATACCTACTGTAGATTTAGGGTCTTATTTAGTGTTTCAGCTCCTTACCCTATGGAGATGATACAATGTTTGCACACATGAGTTTAATTTATTTCACTTATGAGTATGGTCTCTAGTTGTATCCATTTACCTATAAAAGTCTTGAATATATCCTTTATAGCTCAGTATTACTCCATTATATAAAAAATATCACATTCTATTTATCCATTCCCAGTTGATGGGTATTTGAGTTGTTTCCAAGATTTAGCCATTACAAATTGTGCTGCTATAAACATGGGTGTGCATATTTTGCTTTGGTATGATGTTTTTAATTATTTTGGAAAAATATCCAGAAGGGGCATAGCTGGGTTCAATGGGACCTCAATCCTAGTCTTTTGAGGAGTCTCCACACTGATTTCCATAGCGGTTGTGCCAGTTTACATTCGCATCAACAGTGGAAAAGGGTTCCTTTCTCTTTAAGCCCAACAGCATTTGTGATTGGATGATTTTTTTATAAAAGCTATTCTCTGTGGTATGAGATGGAATCTCAGTGTTGTTTTAATTTGCATTTTACAAATGATCAGTGATGTTAAGCATTTTTCATGTATTTATTTTCCCATTTTGTTTCTTCATCTAAGAAGTGTGTATTCATCTCAGATGCCCATCTTTGGATTGGGAGACTAAGCAATTTGTATGGCATACTTCCTTGCAGCTCTGAAGGCCAAGTCCAAGGTCAAGGTGCTGAGCTTGAGAAACTTGGGCATTTTTGGCTGCTTCATCCTGTGGCAGGAGGACAAAGATGGGGTGAGAGGCTGGTAGAGGAAAGGGATTGAATTCTCCTTTTATAATGTATCAAATCTCACTAGCAGGGTGTAATCTTTTTACAAGGCTAGAACACTCAAGACCTAATCAGCACTTAAAGTTCTCACATTTTCATGCTGTCACTTTGGTGATTATATTTCTAGTACATGTTTCTCTGTGCATGCATTTGGGCAGAGACATATTGAAACTATACCAACCTGCCTAGGAAACAATAACTCTAGAATTAGTAGAAATATAAAATAAAGGACCATTGAGCAGATGGAAGGCTTGGACTAGAAAGAGGATAGATTAGGAGAGATCCCACCCTTAGCCTTGCTCTTCCAAGATTAAACATTAGATGGAACTGGTAAGGGACCTAGAGCACTCTCATTTATGTGAGATAGAATAAACCTCAAAATCGTAATGAAAGAAAAAGCCACTGAGAAGAAAACTAAGTCATATCTAAAAAAAAACCCTAATCAGTAACTTCCATTATTTGTACCAAATGCACACAGATAGGTGATCAATTTCTTCCAGTTGAAATATTATAAAGACTTTTACAATACGATAAATGACATGATTTTGCTGAGAAGTCGATAAAACAAGTACAGCCAATTGCCTTGTTACTTCATGTGGATGACATGGTGGGGGCTGGGACTTCACGACCTGAAGTATCGCTCAGAAGGCAGCACCTGCTCTATCTGTCTTCTGCATCTCTGAGAAAACATTTCTGTATCTTCAACGAGTACATGCTCAGATGACTTCGATGTAAGTGCATTTTATATTCACTCCTGCATGAAGTTGTTCTTGTAAGTATACGCTTGACACTATCTTTTTTATTTAACTTTTTTAGCTATTTTAAAGAATACAGTATAGTAAAAGAAAGTATTAGAAATGATATAAAATTTCATTAAACAAAGTGATAGGAATTCAACCATGGTTGTTGTACTGTATGATGTTATCACTGAAATTAGTTGTTTAGACAGGGGGCAGATAGCTTAGCAGACTAATGTGCCTGCTTGGGCAGCTGTGCAGGGCCTGCCCCTGGCACACTGAGCCAGCGACTGAGGCTGGGCATCGTAGCCCGTGCCTGTAATCACAGTGCTGGAGAGGCTGAAAGCAGGAGGATCACTATAAGGCTGATCTGCGCAGTAAGACCCTATAGAGGCCCCGTAGACCCTGTATCAAATACATAAAAAAAATTAGTTGCTTAGGTTACCAGATATAAACCTGAAAAATTGGTTAAAAATGAAAAATAAAGCAACAGCAACAAAAAGGTTATAAGAAATTAAAAAGAAGAAAAAAGAAAAGAAAGAAAAAAAAAATGAGCATCAATTGCTCCTTTCAAAAGACTAACAGAAATTGGCAGGACAATTATCCAAACTATCCTGCATATATATTTAAATATCTGAGATGAATATATCCTTCACAAATGAAGAAATGCAAATAATAAATAAATATATGAAAAAATGTTCCACATCATTGGTCATTTAAGAGATATAAATTAAAATAATGTTGAGATTCTGTCTTAGGCCAGAAAGAACGGATATCATTAAGAAGTCAACCAACAACAAATGCTGGAGAGGCTGTGGGGAAAAAGGAACCCTTCTCCACCGTTGCTTGGAATGCAGGCTGGTACAACCAATATGGAAATCAGTATGGAGAGTCCTCAAAATCTAGGATTGGAGGTGCCATTCAAGCCAGCTATTCATATTCTAGGATTTTTCCAAAAGAACAGAAAGCATCATACCACAGCAATATGTGTGCACCCATGTTGCTAGCAGCACAATGTGTCATAGTCAAATCTTGGAAACAAACCAGACACCCATCAACCGAGGAATGGATGAATAATACTACCTTCTTCACATTCTACATTTGTGTGAAGTCGAACTCATATACTTTCTAGGTACTGTTTGAGTCAGTACAGTTTGTTTTGTTCTCTCCCTTCCCTGGCTCCTAACTTCTGGTTGTGATAGAGGAGTTCTTGATACATTATATAAATATAATGTGTGCCTCCTTTTTTATTGTATGGCTATGGTATGAAGTTTTATTTATACCTTAGAGGCAAACTTTTACAAGGATATTTTAGAATACGAGAAAATATTATATAATGGAAAGAGAAATAAGCAGCTGGATAAATGAGTGACCTTCTCTTCTGATGTGCTTGCTACACGTGCACGTGGGATCCTTTTTACATTAAGTCTGTATAAAATGATTATGACAGCTGCATTCTTTTAAAATATAAATCAATATAATAATATTGAAAGCTTATACAACTATGACTCTAGACCTAGATTTATCATTAATCTATATTACATTAAAATATTTAACAAAAGAGGCGTATATTCTTTTGCAGTTAATTTCCTTTTCTTCTTTTTTGTATTTTAGGAGTCTACGAGGGGTTCAGGGTCTCACTACTAGATCCTACTCGTAGTGATCCACCTGTTTACAGCCTACCAAGAGCTGGGATTACAGGCACATGCCAACACAGCCAGTCTCAATTGCTGTCTCAGCATGTCCTGGGGGTGGGGTCAATCAGCATGGCAGACCTGGGGATCAAACCCTGGGCCCCTGCTTCTGCTTGGAGGCACTTTAATCCACTGAGCTATCTGGCTGGCCTCAGTTAATTTCTTTTTGATAGTGAATATTCTCAGTCCATAATGATATGATACAGTCATCAGTACCTGTGCAGAACACACCCTGATGCCTTTTTCATGTCCTTCTCCTCCACTTCCTTCCTCTGTCTAGATCTGGAGCTTCCCATAAGCCTCTGCTTTTTTGGACAGGTGCCAAGTGTAGGGAATAAAAAGAATAAAAGAGGCCTTTTAATTTCACACATGTGTTTTGGACACTTTGTTTGAAGGAAACCACAGAAGAAATTTAAAAATTAGGTTCAGTTTTATCCACCCATGTGTTGTAAAAAATAGAAAACAGAATATTTTGAAGTAGCTCTCTGAAGTTTGCTTCATTGTGAAGGTGCCAGAAGAGAGGACTGTGATTCTGGTTGGATTCTAACGTAGGAGGCTTTCTGCATAGTCAGGAAGGCCTTCCAGAGCTTTCAGGCCTTGGTAACTGTGGAGGAATGTAAGGTGGCCAGTCTGACTTTATGTCAATTAAACTTGGAGTTAAGTGTAGGGTGGTGAAAGTGTGTGGTGAGGTACAATTTTAGGTTTTTTTAAATTTTCATTTATGTCTTTAGTCATGGCTGGCTGCCCTCAGTGTTTACATGTACAGGAGGCCATACATCTGGATGAGTCTAGGTATAGAAACATAAATAAAGAACAAGTAGTTTTAGATTTAGAAGATAAAGAAAAACATCCAATTTTTAAGAAAAAGAGAAGGAAGAGGAAAAGACAAAGGCACAGAAAGAGGAAATGTCACCCATAAAGGAGCTGATGTGTAACCAATCTTAGAATAGTCTTTCAACACCTCACATACTGAGAACAACAGAAAAAACTGCAGAATTGTAGCAGAAGGTGTGTGCTCAGCTCACACTGTGCAGGTTCTGTGGTGGAGAATCAGAAGGTACACTTCCACCCTGGGGTAAAATGCTTTACGACATACACTAGCATTCCAAGACATGAGTAAAATTAGAACAGAAACCTTGTTAGAGACAGACCATTAGGGGCTGGGGAGATGGCTCAGTGGAATAAGCACTTCCCTGGCAAGTGCAGGGGTCTGAGTTCAATCCCCGGTTCCACCAAAAAAAGAAAGAAAAGAAATAGACCATTAATGAGCACTGACACTAGTGAGTGAAAAGTGCCTGCCGCTGACAGGAACAGGAAGTGAGAGCACAGGAGGCAAACAGGCTGTGCAGCAGCATCAGCCCTCTGGCGAGAGACAGCAGCAAATTATCAAATAAGGTATAAGATGTACTTCCCTACAGGGGCATCAAAAAATAAGCAAGATGAAGAAAAAGGCACGACAGAAAAATCCCATGCTAATAATGAGGTGTAACATATGTTAATAAGAAGTAGAATGTGGCTATAAAAGGCTAAGAGAAGTGTGTAAAGAAGGACAAAAATCCCTGGCTTAGGTAGAAGTGAGAGCAAACAATCTGATAGTTTTTAATCACATGAGACAAAAGGACAAAATATTTCTCAAAACAGGAATCTGCAGTGGATTTCTAGCTGGTGGTCAACTTCTTACACCCAGCTGAATTACACTAGCTCGGTGCTGGGTGTGGGAGGCCCGCCTGAGGGCTGTTGCCTGCAGCATAAAGGCAGAACGGGAGAAGCTGCAGAACCGCTGCTAGCGAAGCTGTTTGGAGAAGCTCTTGGGGCTCCTGGAAGCTGCTCCTTCATTCCCTTGGGCTGCTCTGCTGGAGGACCTTGTCATGCTGGCTTTCCTGATGAACTTTTGGGGAGCTCTGGTCTTTATCTTAAGCACCAGTTCCTGGCTCTGGAGGGGAAGAGGGTGCACTGCTCAGCCTTATGGAGAAGCTTGTCATATTGGGTTTCCTGATGGGAGTTTGGCTTTCTTCATTGCTGGAAGAGCTCGGGACCTCACTGTTGCTTAGGACAACTGTGGTACTTTTGGGGGAGCTCTGGGGCTTATCTTGAGTGTTGTTTCCTATCTCCAGTTCAGATACTTCAGCCTGCAAGAACAGGTCCTTTGTCCCACTGGGACAGATGTTCTAGCTTCCACCACTGACCTTTGGGCCTTTGCCCTGCACATCCAGGCTCTCAGGTGGATTCTCTACTATTCAGTGTGCAGATAGACTTCCTGCACTTGTATATGATTCTTGGGTGATTCCTTATAAACTAATATTATCAAATGTGTCCTGTATTATATTGTTCTTCTTGCAAAACCTCCAAAGCACAACAGAAGCTTTGGACAAAAGGAATAAATCATCATCTCGAATGCGTGTATCTCCAAAGTTCCTTTCCCCTTGTCCTTCTGACTCCCATTTGCTCTTGCTTCCCTCGGGCAGAGTACTGCCTTGTGGCCCTCACACTCAGTGCTTTTCCCACTTCTCTCTCACCCCACCCACCAGAGCCATTGCCACTGTGTTTTGGTTTCTGCCTCCAAAGTATCTTAATCCATCTCCTTTTCCTCATGTTTATGAGGCTTGGCTCATCTTTCTTTCTTGCTTGTTTGCTTGCTTGCTTTTCCTCAACCCTTTAATTTGTTTCTTGGCCTTCTATCTTTCATCTATCATATCCATTTTCTACCAAGAGAGCAAAGCAATCTTTGGAAATACTAATCTGATTAGATCATTATTCTGCATTGGGCACCTTTGATATCTCACTGTCCAAACTTGCTAATGTTAAGATCGTTGATGAGCTATCTGTCCAGACTTCAGTCTTCTGTTGCTTTCTGCATCCTTGCCGCCTGAATGTGCTCCTCTGTCAAATTCTGGGGCAGGATCTTTCTCCCCCTGGGTCCTTGCAGGGTTGTTTCCCTCTGGATTTCCTTCCTTGTCTTTCCATCTGTTTGCCTCGCCAATTTGTACCCTGAGCTTAGTTATCTCATCTACTTTTGAGACTTTATAACTCCCCTCTTTACCCAACCTGTTTAAACTCTTATTTTAAATGTTCCAGTAGACCCTTGGATTCCACTACTGGGGGCACCTTTCTGATTAATTACCTGGCCTGTTGAAAGATGTGCAATTCAAACTAGACTGCAACCCCCATAAAGCTGTGGACTGAACTCCCAGGACAAAGAGCTACCTGGGAGAGATTTTATCATTAACTCAGAAATATTTTTAATGAAGTAAGAATTTAACCTAAGCATTTAGAGGAAAGAATAAAATAAAGCAAGCCAAAAGAAATCAACAAAAGGACTCAACCAAGGTAAAAACAAAATAATAAATCAAAAAGCAAACTACGTGGTATTTCTTTGAAAGGAAACATGCACACAATAATGTGCTTAAATCTGTAGCAAATATAATCAAGAGAAAAAGCAAATGTACTATTGAAAATTTGGCATGAGAAAGGAAAACAGAAAACAAGGATATTTAAGGTTATGCTTATGTTCTGCAGCAACTTTTAAAATGACAAATTTCCTGGGTAAACATGAATGATCAAACATATCTTAGTTAAGAATTCTGAAAACACCAATAACTCTGAATGACTTTGGAAAAGTTTTCAGACTATTATCTAAAAATCAAGATATCGATCTGGACAGCATTACAGCTTTCCCATGTTCAAAGCACAGATAAATTTCTGTACATAAATTGTCCATGGCATAGAATAAGACAAAAACTATCAAAATTTATTTTATGAATATGAAACTATTTTGCTTAAAATAAATGAATAAATAACACAAAAATTCAGGCTTGAATCTTATCTTTGAACATACCTTCAGAAATCTTAAAAAATTATAACTCAAGTACAAATAGATCACAATATGTCAACCAGAATATCCAGATGTGCTAGTTTCTGGAATTCAAGAATGGCTTAATAAAGTAAGCACCCTAAGTCAATGGATTTAAGGAAAAAACACAAAGTATACGGTTTACAAACTATTTCAATAGCATTTGGGTTAATATTCTTATAAAATAAATGTGCAGTGGCATTTACTCAAATGGTTTATGGCTATCTGATAGCTAAGGATGCAGGTTCTCTCTTCTCTCCATCTCTGTCTCCTCCTCTGTCTCCCTCTTTCTCTTTCTCATTAAATCTGGAAACATGATCAAGAGATGTCATGTTACTCTGTAATGTATAAGAATGCTCTAGCACTAATTTTGCTCTATAGTTGAGCAAAATCCTCTAGCAGTGCATTTTCCTATAAAGACTGAACAGACAAGTGTCTGTCCTAGTTGCCATCTGTGAGATTTGCCTGATCAAAGATCATGTGAATGTGTAAATTATCATTGCATCTGATGGTCGGTCAACACTGGTGCAAACCCTTCAATGTTCCCATGTTTCTAGGTTGAAATGATCCAATGTTGATGACTTTTTATAGGGTAGTCAAATACAAATATGGGAAGAAAGTGTATTTGCTATATAACCTCCGAGGAGCAGAGTGGGAATGTTTTACATAGGCCCGGTGGTTACAGGTGTGCGGTGAAGACAGCTTAACATCTCTTGCTCTGAGATGTTAGGCCTAGTGTCACTCACTTGTCTCCTAAGAAGCACACACAGAATGAAATCGGTTGCCACCTGAACACAAAATGCATCTCCTCCTCGTTGCATACTCTTATCCCATCAGGTGCCTGGAAGCAAGGAAGTGACAAACCTGGGGCCTGAGCTGGGGCTCAGCCCCAAGTACTTCTTGCTCTGACCAGGGAAAGCTGGATAAGCTTTCTATGAAGCTGTCGATTCTGTCCCCATCTGCTCCTGCACAACCTTGGTGAGCCTGGCTGAGTTTTGCCTCAGACTGTGAAGTAGAAAGACCTAGTTTGAACTGACTAAGGCCTATTTTTAAAAATCAGAAAACAATACAATAGGGGAAATACTATGAGTGTCTCCCGTCATAAGTGGGAATTCTTCACAGCCTGCTAGTTGCAGGTATTCGTCTAAAGGACGTGTTACTCACCATCATTTTTTCCCCACAGAAGCTAGTTTAGAACTACTTGGAACCTGCTCAAGAAATAATGAAACTGATGACTCTCAACAGTGTGCATATTTCCTTCATGATTCTTGATTTGAAAACACTTCTATCATTCTGCTTCACCTGAACAACTAATTTGAAGATAGCATCATGTAACATAGCAACCATTGTTGAATTCCTATTAGTTTAGTGAAATCTTGTATCATTTCTAATTTTTTTCCTATCACTACTTTTTATTCTTTAAAAATCAAACAGAACTTTCTAGACAGTGAAAGCTGAAATGTAGAGAAAAACATCAAAAACACCTTGGGTCTCATCAAAACTGATCATCATATCTCACTGTAGTGTTTTTAGATCCAAAATCTGAGAATATGCTCTTATCAAGTGACCTACTTGAATGTGAAATATGTTAGAAATCAATCTTAAGTGTGGTCCCAAAAGCATTCAGAAAGCCTCTCACCACAGTGTACACAAACAGCTTGACATTGAGTTTATCTTGTTTAAAATTGTATCACCACTGTTGTCCATATTTTGAAAGACAGGAGCTTAAGGGACGGTATCCTGCGCATGTCTGTAACCATGGTACTCGAGAGGTAGGAGGACTGTAAACTTCTGCCTAGGCATGGCAACTTAATAACTCAGAAAGATAAAAAATAAAAGCTGGGTTGAGGATCTAGCTCAGAGTGAAGGTTATGGGTTCAATCACCCGTACAGAAAAAAATACCTTTCTTTTCTTCAGTATGGGTAGAGAAAGGAAAATGCTGGAAACATTTTCATCAGCAGAACCTTATCCCAGCACAGCGAAACTCCTCCCACCAACTCTGAGACTGAGCATCCATTTAATGTCATGAATGTGCAATCATATTGTGACCAAGAGGCCCTAAGGATACCAGTCCTGTACATGGTCAAATTTTAAAAATGAGTCCGTTGAAAATGACAGTATTTTACAGGAGCTCTCTGACTAACAAAGGAGTTACATACTGATAAACCTATCATATGTGGTAAATTGAAAATGCTGTCAGCACACATAATTCACACAACATTGTAGGCTGTAACACTGTAAAGTTATTTCCCATCATGACCTCAGGGTTGACTTGGAGCTGTGGTCACTGTCACTTCCTAAAACAGGAGCACAGACTGGTCACACATCACTGGCCCAGAAAAACATTCAAACTCGAGAGTACAAGTAATTTCTTTCTTTCTTTCTTTCTTTCTTTCTTTCTTTCTTTCTTTCTTTCTTTCTTTCTTTCTTTCTTTCTTTCTTCTTTCTTCTTCTTTCTTTCATGTATTTTAGTACAACTTCTTACAGGGTCTCACTACACAGATCAGACTTATAGTGATCTTCCTGTTTTCTGCCTCCCAAGCATTGGGATTATAGGTGCATGCCACCACGCCGCAGTCTAAGTCAATATCTCAATGCATACTGGGGTCAGGGCTAGCATGGCATGCCCAGTATTGAACCCCAGTCACTGCATCTGCCTAAGCAGGCACTTTAGCTCTCTGAGCTATCTGGCCAGCTTTAAGATTCAAAGTATAGTTTCTACTAAATGTGTGTGTGTATAGTTTCTACTAAATTGCTTTTTGCCATTGTAAAGTCAAAAAATAATAAGTTAAAACATGCTGAGCTCAGTACTTTGATAATTATAATTTATAATTTAGATTATTTTTGTATTCCTTTTAGTGTTGATGTTATAGTTTTCCCATGGTTTTGAATTAAATAATAATTTTAGCACTATATTTCTTCCCAATGTGTAGTTAGTATCTCTATTGCTCTACTTAATAGGGCTAATGCATTAAGTGATAGAAGTGAAGAATAATTCCTGAAGGCAAGGAGATAAATTTGTCATTATTTGTAGATGACACGAACATAATGTTACTATGAACATCAACTGATATAGTCTTAGAGATAATGAGAGTTCATTAGCCATCTCAAACTTTAGCAGTTTAGGATTTTAAAAAGATTTATGCAATTAGAAAGACATCAAATTGACTGGTGAGACAAATTAACATTGTAAAATATAAATATGTCTCAATTAATTTGTAGATGCAACAAGCTCCCAGAGTTAAAATGAAATGTATTTTCGTGTCAAGGAGACGGCTCCCTTAATAAGCGCTTCCTTCGCAAGCACAAGGGTGAGTTCAGTCCCTGGTTCCAGGGAAAAAAAAATGGAATTTATTTTGAAGTTTTAGAAAAAATGTCCAAGGATCATCTGGAGGAGAAAGTAGATAAAAATGGCTAAAATTTTTAAAAATTAAAATGATGGGAAAATTATCCTTTTACATATAAGCTTTATTGTAAAGCAATATTTAGTGAAATCATGTGGTTTTACTGTAAGAAGGTAGATCCAAAGCAAATGGAGTCAGAAGCACATGTGAATTGTGTGGAGAAGAGAGAGAATTTATCAATACTATAAGGAGCTGGAGAGACAGCTCAGCAGCCTAAGTGCCTGCCTGGAAAGCACAAGGACTGGTTTGATCCCAGGTACTGCATGCCATGCTGGCCTTGGAACTGGGAGCACCTTGTCAGCCACTGAAACTGAGTGTGATGGTGCACACTTGCAATCACAGCCCTGGGGAGGCTGAGACAGGAGGATCATTAGGAGTCTGAGCTGTGTAAGGAGACTCTGTACCAAATAAATAAAGATTAAAAATGCCTATAATTACTATAAGGGAGATATGCTCTCTGTGGAGAAATGATCAAGTGACTCTTCCCCCTCATATTTCATTAACTGCATTATTATAAAATAAGACCTTCCAATAGAGTTTGGTATACAGTATCCTCTATATAAGTTCTTATTGTAAGGTATCATAATAATTTCTTTGTTATTGAGACTCGAACATAGTACCTTGTGCTTGCCAGGTATGCCCTGTGTCACTGAGCTATAACCCCACCGCCTCAAGATGAATTTTTAAACAAGATAAAAATAGGGAATGTTTTGGGCATTTGCATACAGAAAGGTAAAGATTGACACATTTGGCTATTTGTGCTACAACAGAAACAAATTACAAAATAAACAGTCAATTGAGTAAAATATATTAGTAAATGGCAGAGAAATATGTAAAAATCATATACACAAATCAATAACGAAGCCAGTAATCTCTCTTGGTAAATAAAAATATTAACAGATCAGGGAGAAAAGAAACATCAGAACATTGCAATAGTTTTGTGGAAATAATCATACTCAAGTAGTAAAAATTTTTAAAAAATTGGTAGATGAATAATCTTTACATTTTAGAATACTGATAGCTTTTTAAAATCGAAGGGCAAGTGCTCTGTAAAGAGAGTTTATTAAAAATCAGTAAGCTTCCTGCCTTCCTCATACTATCTTTTCTGCTCTCCAAATTTGCTGCTTCTCCTGTGTATCTTCCCTCCTTGGAGTGATTCAGTTGCTCAAATTGCTTTTCCTACTCAATGGGTTTCATACCTCAGGCTGCGCAGTAGCAAATTAAACATCAGCTCTCGTAACGTACTCTCTTTTCCCTCCTACTCAGGTAACACTATCACTTTAAATCGTTTCATTATCTGGACCATATAAATAAGGCCCAGTAATGTTTTATGATCATATATCTTTTATGGCTTTTTGTCCCTTGTTTTTCTGGAATTTCTTATTGCTTTTACTTTTTTATAGCACTAATTGCTTTTATTACTCTTTTAAAAAAAAAACCCTTTATCGTATCGGGCAAGCTAGCACCTCCTTTCCTGGACTTAGACCACTGTCCCACAATCCTAGATCTCTTTTCTGGGCTGGTTTCTCTGCAAGGATTTGTTGCAATGATTATATTGAAAAGAAGGGTGTGGTGAGGCATTCAAACTCTGCAAGGGAGGTGTGAATCATTACAGCCGTCTACAAAGCAAGCTGCCAATATGTGGCAGAAACTATCAATGTGCAAAGACTTTGACCTTGTGTTTTACTTCTAAAAATTTCTTGTAAAAAACAACCAGAGTTGTTTTTCAGATCCATATGCACTGTGGTGATGTTTTTGTGAAAAAGCATAAGTGACTTGTATGTTAACTTGTAGTTGAGAGTTGTTCGGAGATTATGGCGCATAGAAGGATCTGAACTCGGGAATTTGAGCTCATGATCCTTAACTTACGAGCGGACAAAGGCAATAGGCATTTAGTACAAACCATACATGGAAATCTTCATTTCAGTCTTTTTCTGGGATAATGATAGTTGGTCTGATCCCCTCCTGACAAGCTGGGCAGCAGGGAGCTGCAGTCCACGTGATAGCCACATGACCTCGAAGACAACTAACGTACAGCACTCAGCATTTAACAAATACAGGAAATACGAAGACCTCATTACACCAATCTTGGTGTTTGAATCTATTGCCTGACTAGAGGCTCATGGACGTGTTTTGTGCATGCCTAAGGTAGACTACAGAAGCTGTGATGTATAATAGATTAGGCATATTAAATACTTATGTAACATAATTTTAACTTAGGGTAGGTTTATCAGTACTCAACTCCATCTTATAAATCAAGGAGCAGCTACACTCTGGAGTCACTAAAAATAGAACTGGTTTTTGAGTACTAGCAACCGGACCAATGGGTACTCTACCACTGAGACATGTTCCCAGCCATTTTTAACTTTATATAGAGGCAGAGTCTGGCTAACCTGCCCAAGCTGGTCTTGAACTTATCATCTTCTTGCCTCAGCCCCTTGAGTTCAGCACTGTTTGAAATCTGCTTTGGGGAGACAACTCAGAGAGAGGACACTATTTTCAAACAGATAAAAGTGAGACAGAAGAAGAGAAGCGCACAACCACCAGGCATCTGAGTTCTGTTGTATGCACAGAGAAGACTTGGAGCAATACACAGAGTTGGATTTCATTGGCAAATAGAAATTTACATGTCGCACACTGCCACATCTGAAGTGTTTACTTTCTTTCCCTGGACTGGCTGCTCGCACTGGCCACCCTAGGCAGCAGGCGGTGGCCCATGTGGGTCACAGGAGTTTCAGATTAGCTGCACTGGTGGGAGTGATGATCATGAGCAACGAGAAGAAGGACAGTCACCAAGCATGGGTGTGGAAAGGGAGGCAGGAATGTGAAGCTGGTGAGGTGGGAAGAGATGTGGAAAGTTCACATCCGGGCCACAGGACCACTGCCTAGGGCTGGGTACCAAGCAAAGTGTGTGGAGAAGAAACAGACTCACCTCAAATTGCACAGGGAGTTATGTCATCAGGGGAAATCCAGAGGAGGTGGATCTGTGAACAAGGCTCTCTGCAAGCCTCTGGGCAGCAGAACCAGGCGAGGGCTAAGGAGGGTTCTACAGGGGAAGGATGTGCCACCAAGTGGTCACAATGAAACAGAGCTATGACAAGGGTGAGCCACCTCCGTGTGCTCTTAGGGAGCCACAGGATGAGACATTCTGGGAGTTGAGGAGGAGAGAGGAAGGACACAGAGCCAGTGGGCTGTCACTGGCAAGCCCAGGATTTCAACTGAAACTTGGGAATGGACTTGGGGAAATGCCTGCACAGAACATTGTTCCATCTGCCACGGGTCCACCTAATTGCCTGAGGCCTACACGGATGCTGGTGGTGATTTCACGCTCAAATAATGTTGGGGAAAACCCTTAGCTGGGTAATTTAGCTGGGTTGGGTAGGTAATTTGAATAAATGCTTTATAAGAGAACAAAATGGTAGGGACGATTGTTTAGGATTACCGACTGAAATAAAAGCAAGCGAGAGGAACTTCTGGGTATATCGATGAAAGTCTGAACACCTGACAGTGCTGAAGACACTCGGGTTTGGATGTGTACCCTGAAAGAACAGGGGCTGCATGGGAACACGTTGAGACCCAGTGCAGCCCTGGTTAGGCTTCACTCAGCGTGGACCCAAGCATGGGTCTGCCTCCTCACACCAAAGACCTCACCTCTTTGTTAAAATAAAATCTGCCTGAAACGATTTGTATTTTGGGCTAAAGAGAGGGATTAGAGTAAATTAGTGGAAGAGGATGACAGAGAAGGGGGAGAGAGAGGAACAGAGAGCCAGAGGAAGAGGGAGAGGGAGAAGGAGAGGGAGAGAGAGGAAGAATACACAATAGATACACAAAGCTTAATTTCTGCAAAGTGCCTGGCAGTTTTCACCTCCCCAGCTTCTCCTGGTGCTTATTTCTGACCTAGAGCATAATTCCATGTAGGTGGGATTGTGGGAGGTGAATATGTTTACAGGTGCTGGCTTATTTGTGGGGGATCATGAATCAGTGATCCTCTTTAAGGCTGAAGCTATAACTGAAGAGATAGCCTCACATCTTCTATTTATTTATTTGCTTGATATTGCCTTGGTCCAAATTCCAAGAGGTGGTTCAGAGAGATGATAGAGAATGGCCTGCGCACGTGGACAAGGTGTCTGAGGGAGAGACACTCCTCGGCCACAGGGGGGCCTCCCTCCAGATTCCTAAGGAGGTTCCCCACTTGAATTTCCAAATTTCACCTTAGAAGTATACCAGTTTGGGTCAATCCAGGAGACATTTCAGCTAGTCTCTAAATATAATGTCCTTCTTAACCAATCCAATAGGCACACATCTACCAAACACAGGGGCATTTTTTATGAATTAGCTCCCAGCAAATATGTTCCAAATGGTTAGAGATGCAAGTTACAGACTGAGAGCAAAGTCATACGCACAATGTGGTCATTGCCTTCACCTCTGCCCAGGGCAATGGGGCTTCCCAGCAGCCTCCTCTTCTCCCCCCGGATGTTGTCCCACCCACTCCAGGTCTGCAGAGAGACTTCTCTACCTTTCCAACAGTTCTGTCATGACTTTCATCATCAGTTCTCATGGAAAACCTGTCACTACTATAAATCAACTTAAATGCTACTGCTGCCTGGCCCCAAGTCCCACAAGCATGATGCAGCGGTGGGAGAGAGGGCCAAAGGGACCACCCCAGGCATCTTCCTTGAGGCTGAGTGGCTCCTCAGGGCGCTCCTCTGTGTTTTCCTTTTCCCATAAATTCTTTAACTTCAATGAGTTTCACAATCTTTTCCAAGTTCTCATTAAAAAAAGAAAGGAATATATTTCTTGGAAATTGTCTTTGTGAACTGACCTTTGTATTTTATTTTCTCTATTATTATTATTATTATTATTATTATTATTATTATTATTAGTAGTAGTAGTAGTAGTAGTAGTAGTAGTAGTAATAGTATTGGGAATTGAACTCAAGACCTTGTCCTTGCCAGGCAGGTACTCATGCCACTGAGTTATGTCTCCTGGCCAGACCTTTGCATTTTATTTTGTTTTAAATTTCATTTATTTTTTTCATTTTTTATGTGTTTGCTACAGGGCCTCACTATGAAGATCAGACTCACAGTGATCCTCCTGTTTTTAGCCTCCCCAGGTCTGGGGTTATAGGTGTGTGCCACCATACCGGGACTCACCGTTGGCTCAGTGTGCTCCAGGGCCCGGGCCCGCACTGCATCTGGGACCAGGGATCGAACCCTGGTCCTTGTGCTTACCAAAGCAGGTGCTTAGTCCACAGAGCTACCTCTCCAGCCCTTGACTTTTGTATTTTAAATGATTGCTCTGTTTTCTTGATCTCAGGAGACTGGTAAAGACAGGGATAATACAGTTCTCACTTACCTAGTCATGACCTCATGAATCACTTTACTTTTAATTTTATTGAAATTATTAACATTATTTCCATTAAGGAACAAAATGCCATTCAACCAACATAACCTGTGTAACTGTTTTTACCTGTTATACTCAATGCTTCTAATTAGTGAGGAATGAAGAATATTTCCTAACTGAATTAATCTGCATGTAAGCTCTGATAATGTTGCTAATAGTCTCATCTTTCCTGTGACTGGATATTTGTTCATCAGGATTCCACTGGTTTCAGGGATGGAAGAAAACCAAGCAGACTCAGGAATATGGTTAGGAACAGGATCCTGTGACTGGAAGCTTGGAGTTCAGAGGGAAAACAGCTTGTGCTTGAACCGCTAACACTCAAATGCAAAAACATTTTTCCATGTCTCTGAGTTTTTGGAGGTAACTTCCCCAGGTAACTGGGGAAGGTGTGGAGAAGTAGGTTTCAGCTAATGGTCTTAAAGGGCACAGATAACCACTCAGAAGAGGGAGGGAGGGAGGGAAGAAGGTAGGGAGAGATGGAGAGAGAGAGACAAAGAGGGACAGAGAGACACAGAGACAGAGACAGATAGGGTCCCACTGTCACAGCCAAGATCATGACCCTGACAATCTAGTTCTCTTCCACTAGGGCCAACTGCTAAACATTTTCCCTCACAACAGTAGGCCTATCAAATGGGAACCAAGCCTTTGACACATCAGCTTTTGGTGGACATTCCAGATCCTACTCATAGTATGTCTATGAGGGAATATTATTAGGATTTCTTATTGCCTTCAGTGACCAGAGGTAAGGGAGAAAATGAAGGCAGGTGCTCTAGTGGAAGGGACAGGAGTGGCAGGGTCCTTAAAGATGGAAGCTGGGAGAGCTAGGAAAGGCCAGAGCACAGTGGGAGGAACGATGAAGGGAAAGACGACCGGGACAGTGTTATCTGCCTCCATGTTCATACATATTATTAAGATCATTTGTTTTATTAAGAGCATTTTTTAACTAGAATTTCGTATCCTTAGTGCTTGAATTCTTTACAGATTTCCTTTATGAGCCGGGCTCTACTCATCTACTGTCTCTAATTCTTAAAAGAGACAAATCCAGCATAGAAAGCATGGGGAATAAATGGCTGTTTGCTCACCCTGATCATCAACAGAAGAGACTTGTGGAATCAGTGATGACTATGGGCCAGAGCTGGGAGTTCCAAGGAAGAAGCCAGATTTGGATGAGGCCTCTTAGACCCCTGCAGCCAGCAGTGTGCTGGTGATGAAGTTCACCAGGCAGGGAGATTGTAGATACCAAGTCAAGTTTCTGACATGCAGTAATTTCTGAATTTGGTGAACAAATAAAAATAACCTACAATTCTGGGCTGTTCTATGTCTGCAAATTCCTGTGTTGAAATGCTAACCTCCATATCTCAGACTGTGGCTGTCTATGACATAGGATCTTTAAAGACATGCAGAAGTAAAATGGGGTTACTGGGGTGGAGCCTACCCCAGGGACTAGTGTCTTTCTAAGAAGAGGAAAGTAGGACATGGATAGACACGTGCCAGACACGTACATGCACTGAGAGATGCTCAGGGGTGACAAGGGGTAGCAGTGGCCATCAGCAAGCTGAGGAAAAGAGAGGCTCGAAAAGCAAACAAACAAGGCCTTGTTGGCATTTGGATCTTGGACTTCGAGAGTTTCTAGGACTCTGAGGGAAAAAAAAATAGTTCTGTCGTATTTTCTGCACACCCTGTAGCGCTTTGCCAAGGCAATCTTAACAAATTAATGTACTGCCCTTCTTTTCCACTGTCTCTTCAGGTGAGACAGTGATGTCAGTCATTTTTATTGTCTGTTCCCATGGTAGCAGCTCATTTCTTTTTTCCTTGAAAGTCCTATATGACTAAGCTTGGGGGAACAGAGTGAATAAAATTGGATGCATGTAGGACATCAGTAGACTGGGAGCAGGAACAGAAGTCTGCATAAAGATCGAGTTGAGGTGGGGCAAGGCTTCAGGAAGCAAGGCTGAGGGAACCCTTCCCTCCTACTCCAGTGACTCAGGCGCTGTCACTCCTTGGCAGGATGCTTTTCCCTGGAGAATCTTCTAGTATTTCAAGAGTATGCAGCAACCTAAGACACTGGATTAGCTCATTGCTTCAAATGTAGGGAAAGAAGACTGGGCTGACAGGATGCCACAGAGAAGCTAGAATCTGGGTGTTGGTTACAGAAAGAAGAAATTCATAGGAATTGCTCGGGAAAGGGTGAATTAGCCTTGTGTTTTCACACATGCAAGGATAAGATCAGAGCAAACATAAAAGAAAAGAGAGCTAATAGCTATTGATTCACACTCCCTTGGGAATGTGTGCTAAAGATTGCCTTGAAAGGAAAAAGCAGTGGAGGGGATGTGTGAGGTTTTGTGAAAGACAGCCTATCCTGGTGACAATCACACAGCCCAGGGATAAGAAATGACAAGTAAATTATAGCCACCCTTGTTCTGTAAGCTCTAGGTTAGGGACACATGACATTCACTGGACACACAAGCAGGGATGCTTTACCTGAAGCTTTGGCAAGAGGCTGCCCCTGCAAGGCTGATGCCTAAGCTAGGTAGAGAAAGGGTGAGGCAAGTAGAGAGATGGACAGAAGAACACTTCAGACACGTGGAAATGTGTGAGGAGGGAGAGCATGGTGCTGGGGATCGAATTCAGGACGTTGCACTTGCCAGGCAAGTGCGCATGCCATTGAACTATCTCCCCAGCCCAAGAACACTGCTTCTAACACTTGGTCTTTACTCAGCAGTGAAGGACCCACAGTGCTCTTCTCAGAACTTACAAATATCTCTGCTTTAATAATGTGAATTAATATATATCTATTGTGAATCATCTAGATAATATGAAAGTATTCAAGAACAGTTACAACAAAGATAATTTAGAACAACATATTCAGCTGTAATTTTTTCCTGAAGGGGTTATGTCCAAACATTAGCAAGTGTCTCTGTTACTCTTCTCTTATTACTGGGATAAAATACCTGACACCCAAAATTAAGGAAGGAAAGGTTTATTTAGCTCAGACTTAGTGGAGATTTCAGTCTGTACTCAGCTAGATCCAAAGCAGAGTGGCACATGGCAGAGGGCATCAGTTCATGGTGATGGAAAACAGCAAAATACTAAGAGCAAAATGGGAGGAGTAGCAGCAATAATGGCTACAGAGAGCAAGTCTGTCTCACTTACGTTGCATTCAGTCCTTCCTCCCCAGGCTGGTAGTACCACTCACACCCATAATCCCAGCACTGATCATGAATCAACCACAAACTCTAGAAGCCACTGCATGACTGCATGAGGTTTTGCAGGGACAGTTAGACACAAATCATAACAGTGGGAGACGCAGCACCAATTCCAGGCAGGAATGCAGAGATATGCAGATTTCAGAGGCTCAAGCTCACTCTCATGGATTCCTATGACTTAAGTAGCACTCTTGTGCTGTCCTCAACTTCAGTCACAAGAAGTCTTGCCATCAGGTCTTCTGGGAAATTAACTATGAAGAAAGTTTTTCATTATGAAAAACAGAACCAAGAGGAGCCATTCACTTGAGCATGACTTGGCCATGCCACAGGACAGAGGACTCCGTTGAGAAATGCTCTTGAGGGATGGGGACAGTGCGTTAAAGACAAAGTGAATTTTTTTTCCTTATGCATGTGTTTTACTTGGCTTCTACATAATTTGGATGAAATTTCATCTTTTACCTACACTCGGTCTTCACTGTGATTACACACAAACACACACATGCACACACACACACACACACACACACACACACACACACACCTGCCCTTAGCAGCATTTATTTGGTGCGCTATGACTAAATGATCTATTATTTATTAATATGCACATTATACCTCCTAAGCCCTGTCAGCCAAGCTGAAATTAGTGTTTGAGATGTAACTAATTCTTATACTATCTATTGGTCTATCTATTGGTCTATTTATTATCTATCTATCTATTATCTATCTATCTATCTATCTATCTATCTATCTATTTCCTATCTATCTATCATCTATCCATTTATCTATAAATTTTAGGGGCATGAGGTAATTAGTAACTTAAAAAACTTTTCAGTAAAACTTTTCAGTAAAACAGTCTTCAGTTTCCCAGGAGGATCGGTGGAGAGGGACCAACTGTAAGAGTAAAATGGATTGTATGTTAGGACAGAGTCCTGTGGTGTTAAAAAAGAAATCATAGTTAACATATTGTGGGAGGACCTTCATAAAAACGATAGCTCCCTGATGAAAATAATATACTTTAAAAGTATGTATTTCATCACAGCTAAGTTCTTCCTTGTATTTCTTCCTCAACCGTGATATAACCATAGAAGACGGAGGGCCACATTGGTTCCATCTTATCACCGCTCCACAGCGCTGTCCACTCCCCAACAGGCTCTTCAGAGATACCTCATGATGAACTGGAGGGATCTACACAGCTAGTCTGGGTCAGGCGCTTTCCGGTCTTTATCTCACCTGACTTCGTCAGAGCTGCTCAGGTCTCTCACAGGCCGCTGTGGAAACTGAGGTTCAGAAATGTTAATTTTCCAGGGATACACAGTTAGTGTGGGACTTGGCTCTCCACCCAGGCCTTCTAATTCCCAAGAATGCTTTCTTATTTACCTTGGAATAATTCTAGTTCTTCAGTGGGAGGACTGAACCCTGGTTGTTGGAAACCTTATTGAATTTTTTCTTCTTCCTGCTGAACCTTAATCCCCAAAGATCTCTAATAGGAACTTCACAAGTCAGGGTATACCAAGACATCGTGCAGTCTCAAAAAGCTGTAGCCCTACAGCATCTGCAGTGGTTCTGGGGGCAGGGTGGGGTGGGAAGGCCTGAGGAGGAGTCCTGCTTATGTGGGTCCCTCTTGTGGTGGTTTGTGTGGGTGGCCCTGCTCCCTCCTACCCTTGCTGCAGGCTTCCTTCTGTCACAGGGCAGTCACAAAGCTCTGTCCTGTTGAGTCATTCTTGGCTGGAGGCCTCTTCTGACTCAGGAGGCAGGACAGGCATGGCAGAGCCTTGGAATGAGCTCTTGAAGGGAGAGACTTGGCCTGGCTGTGCAGAGTTCTATTGTTACAAAATCCTGAATAAAATATTTATCCCTTGCTTGACATGGTAGATGGCAGTACCTTTTGGTTCCTTCCACTTTAACCAAAGTTTACACATTCTCCGAACTTTGGATTTAACCTACTTTACATACTTATATAATATTTTATAGCATACTTAGTGCCATATTTGTAATGTATTTAATATATATTTTGTAAATGTTGAATCTCTGGCTTGATAATGTAATCTATGGCACAGGGTTTCAGGTTAGGCTGAAGCAATGCTACGTTTGAAAAATATGTAGCATTAGCATTAATAAATAGTATTATGGTATGCACTGAGCCTGGTTTCCCTTCTTATTTGATTCCTTGGACTGCAGAATAAGGATTTCAAGATAGAAGATAAGAGCTTGACTTGTGTGTGTATGTGTGTACCAGTTAACATGTGAGTGTCTAAGTGTATGTGGACACAAGAGAAAAGTAACAGTCTTAATCCACACGTTTTATTGTTTACACAAAGATGCTGAAAGTTTCAGGGTACTTTGTAGGAAGGAGAGTTTTTCTCCAGCTGGAGTTTTTCACCAGGTGTATTCTAATAGGGGAAAGAGAAGGGACTTGCTTGAGTGTTTGTACAGGAGTGTGCCGAGAACTTCAAGTATGTTGTGAATTTGGTTTGTACTTGAATACATTTCAGTGAGTACCTTTGAAAAGTAAGTTACTCGCAGGAGCTGGGATGATGAAGATGAATCATGCACATTCCTTTGCACCAAGGCATTTACAGTCTAAGGTGAGGCAGGTGAACAGCCGATGATCATAACCTGGTGTAAGAAGAATGATGCAAGGAGACTGTCAGAGCCACTGTGCAGGAGGACCTAGGAGAGCTGCCTCTGTTTTTGCTCTGCCAGCCATACCAATGTCATAGTTATGTAGGTCCTGGAGGGGTCTTAGAGAGACTTCCCCAAAGAGGTGACATCCACCTTGGGTCTTCAAATGTCCAGGCAAAAGTGTGGGGACAGCATGACTGCCTGCAGGGAGAGAAACATGCAGGAGGTCCCAGAGCAAGAGACCAGGACTGGGTCAGGGACTCTGTTTCCACGCCTACGGTGGGAGGCAAGCGCACCTTCCAGGGTTCAGATGCACTTGGGTGGCTGTGGGAAATGTATGAAGGGTTTAAGATGTGGGTGAAGTTTTCTCAATTTTATTAATAGAAATCTGTCAGAATTTTGAATATAGTCATATGAGTATGTTGGTTTGCTCTTTTGGACTTTTGATTATGTAGAGAATGAGGAACAAGGACTTTGTATTAAACTCACCCTCGCGTGTTCTCTTGGTCGTTGTGCGGGTGGTTGGTCTCAGTGTCTTCCCATGAAGCCTTGTATTGCAGTATGCATAAGGGAGAAAGTCAACTGATGTATGTGGATTGTCTTGCAGCATAGCGAGTGGACTGTGGAGAAGGAAAGGCTGGAGGCAGGAAGGAGCCATGGGGTTGCGTGAGGGAACCAGCCTGCGGCAGCGGCTCCAGAGGTCAAAGTTGATGAGGCAGGCAGAAAGGGCAGAAGACACTGCTCCGTTTGGCGGTATGAACAACAGTTAGCATGGTTCGGTCATCAGCTCTTAACCAGTGCCTCTCCACAAGCTTTCGAGATGGATTCCCTCTGTCCATGTAAGAACTCCTTTCACGTTTTATAGTTGAGGAAACAGAAACAGAGATAAGCAGCTAACCCAAGGTTATGCAATTCTATTTGAGAGCTGGGAGCAGTTCATAAAGATCTTGAAGACAAAAAAAAAAAAAAAAAAAAAGAGAGAGAATAAAATTACCCAGAAAAAAAAACGCCAGGGCCAAGGGCAGAATGGCGGGGGAATTCCGGTGTCTCAGGAGTCAGGCTGTAAAAGAGATCGGGTTGGATCTGCCTAGCAGGTTAGAGACCTCGGAAAACAATGGTGCGTTCCCAGCCAGCGCCTTCAGGTGAGGACACCTGTCTGTTCCCAGGGAGGGAGCAGAGCCTCCCGCGGTGGCTCCGGGACTCCACGCAGCGAAGAGCGCCACGTTCCTCCCACCACTCAGACTCCGCCACTCCTTGGGATGGAGACTGTAGGTGGAGGACACGTCTGGGATTTGTATTTTTATGCCTGGGCTTCTGATAATTTGAAAGTGTGAGGAATGTGAGTCTGAGTTGGTTACAAATGACAGCCAACATTATCTCTTCGTTTTAATTCTGGTTGTAAGTCTGATTTCCTCTCTATGAAATCTTTCACTGGAACATTTAATGAGTTAGGAAATTACTTTGTTTAAATTATAACTCCATCCTCCCCACGAAGAAGCAGCTAAAACGTGCCGAGGAGGAGAGGTGGAATGTCCCAGTGATCCTTGGCATACTAATCGCTTTGGTGGTGCTGGCTGGTCTCAGCTTGGCTGCCCACCCTCCTTATTTTCCACAACTGCCAGGGCCATCTTATTAAGTCGCTTTCCTGAATTATAATTCAGCAAACTGCATCAATCCTTGGGGATCTCTTTTACTCAGTGTACCAGAGAGCCAGTTATTCCCTTTCCTTTCACGGAGTATGTCAACTCCAAGAGATGCTGTCATCTTGCTGTCCTTTATCCTGAGGACATCACCAGGCAAGGTCCTGGGGAACCACGACAGTCCTTAAGTCCCAGCATCTGGTACTCTTTGTCACATATAGCATCACTGTAACACATGTATCATGCATGATCTTTTCCTTCAAAAGCAAAGGAAACAGAATGCCTGCATGCATGATCCTCTTGCAAAAGCCAACAAGTCTTTGATAAAATTTAGTACTTGGCCTAGTTTTTGAAGCAATACTACATTTCGTCCTGTGGTTTCACACTTTTGTTCTCCCCTTTTCTCTGGCAGTCCTTGCAACTGAACTCCGAGTGCAGTCATCACAGAACCATCATAGTTATAAAACCTGCTGATTTAGCCCTTTGCATAACTTGTCAGATTTTATTTTTCTGTTTGTGTACTTTGCAGTCCAGTATAGCAAAGATCTAGGAAATATAGGTTGGGTCATTTTTGTTCATCATTGTAAACCTTATTGATACTTCCAGTTTGATGTGCTTCTCACCACAGGATTCTGGTACCAAAGGTTGGGGGGAAAGGAGGCCTGGCCAACATGCCTGATTCCAGAGAAGCAGAAGGAAGCTGAACTTTGGTTTTCCTTGGCTTCTGTGCTCCTCTTGAGACTCCTCAGCACTTTGGAATGGAAACAGAAGGTAGAGGACAGAAGGTAGAGGACATGCCTAGGTCTAGGATTCTTAGTTTTATTGTTATGTTTTGGAGAAGGAAACATTAGACAGCTGGCTTGAAGGATGGGACCACAGCCTGTGAAGGAGAGATGAGCTTGGAGCTGGGAAGATGAAGCATTGGGAGGAAGGACACAGGAGGCTGAGTCAGGATAGGAGAAAGGCCTGCATAGTCAGGAAAGGCCTGCATGGAGCAGTGGAGCCAAGCTCAGGTAGACATCAGGGTGAGGGCTGGCTCGGGACTCATGTTGCCAAGTCAGGGTATCTGGGATCAGATTTACTCTTGGCTGTTTTCAGGCTCTTACTATAGAAGAACTGTGTGCTCCCTTACAATTTTTTTCTTTTGAAAGCTGACATTAAAACATCTAAACTGAATAGGAAAATACTATCTAGTGAGACAAAAATGGTCAGAAGATTGAAGAAAGTCTGCTTGCTTATTCCTTTCAAAAGCCAAAGGATGAACATCTAGAATAAAGGTAGCAAGCACAGACTTAGAAATTAGACTTCAAAGCTTACAGCAAAAATTAAACTTAAACCTCCAGAGATTATGAAAAGGGATAATGTTAAAAAATAGTGGAAAACTATATATATGAAACTAAAAAGTATGGCCAAACACAATCCAGTGAAAAACAAATTATTGGAAGGTAAAAGGCATAGTAGTCTGTCTAACTACCTGGAGAAGTCTTTTTCTTTTTTGGTATGTTAGTACAGGGTCTATAGGGTCTCACTACACAGATTGGACTTACAGTGATCCTCCTTTTTCAGCCTCCCAGCGCTGGGATTACAGGCACGCACCAGCATGCCCAGCCTCAATCTCTGTCTCAGCACCTCCCTCCCAGGAGTGGGGCCGGGATGGGGAGAAGTTTTATTAGAGCTGCTTGTATAAACCTACACAAATAACAACATAACATCACATACACCTGAGAAGAAGGCTTTAAATAGTTCTGAAGAAAAAATAGTTCTGTACCAAAGTGCAAGGAAAGTTAGTTTCTAAATTAAGCTGACACTTTGAAGAACATCAAGACAGAACAATAAAAGAGTTTTCTAACATCGCTATTTTTGATGATGATAAGCAGCACCGGCCCTACTATTTCAGTGTAATTTTTATAATATAAAAATTTAAGACCAGGAAAGAGAAATTCTCTGTTTTAATTCTATAAAAACTTGATCTTCCTGGTCCAGCATACCATGCCAGACCCATCCTCAGGCCACAATGAGCTCACTGCGGGCATGGTGGCACATGCCTGTAATCCCAGTGCTGGGGCGGCTGAATTGGGAGGATCACCAGGAGTCTGATCTGCATAATGAGACACTGTACCAAATACACAAATGAATAAATAAATAGATAAATAAATAAAACTTGATCCTTTTAATAACATGTTATTTTGTTGGCAATAACTTTATGCTCTAAAATGAGCTTTTATGTGCACCATTTTCTTTAACATTTGATTAATTTTTCCCAAAACATTGTCACAAGTTGGAAAGTCTGAAACTTTTCTCCTCTACCCTCGTTAGGCATTGAGTGCTTTATTGCATATATGATTGGTTTGGCATCTTTACCATCCAAAAGACAATTTCTAGAGCAACTTTATTTTATTTTTTTACTATAGTTTTATTTTATTTTGAAGAGTAAAAACAAAAGCAAGAGTGAACATCAGAAACAAAGGCAGAAATAGGATAGCCTACAAAAATACACGTCATAGATTTTCAAAACAAGAATAGCTGATTAATACTGGCTGATATATTATCCACTTTTATTGTCAAATCTGTTGTCTACAGCAGTAAATAAAGAAACAGTTACAGGTAATTGAAACAATTGGAGCTTTCCTCTCCAGATAGCTGTTTTCTTAAGATGATTTCTAGAGCACGGTCTCATGTTGCACAGTGGCCCATCCGCCCAGGGCGGGTACGCAGCACTGCGTACCCCGGAGCCCACGTGTGCACGTCTGAGCACCTTTGGTGATGAGGGCACCACCACAGAATCACAGAGCAACACACTTCTCGGGATGGATTCTGTGCCCTAGTGGCCTGAGACTGAGCATTTTCTCATGGCCCATCTCCAGGGACATCTGTGAAGATCAATCTTACGTGCTCAGCCTCACAACCAACCTTCTTTCTGAAGTTGTGGTCCTTCGTCTTTCTGATGCCCATGTACAGGGCCCACTGTGCTTCAGGGTTTTTTTTGAGTCCTTTAATGACTTTGATACATAAAACAGTTCTTCCCCTGTTTTTTTAATACATCTTTTTTTTTTTTTTTTTTTTAATATTCTGCATGTGATAACTGCTTGCTGTCCTTATTTTCTGGATCCTCAACTTAAAAAGAGCTTTATAAATTGCTCTACATCTCACCAGTTAAACTTTTGCCATTGATATGACCGTTCTGGCTAAATTATAGATTGGTCATTTTCTCTAGTTAATATTTTATATATGAACAAAGCCCTGGAAAAGCATTGCCATGAAGTTATTAATTATTGATTATTTTGCATCTAGAGTTTTAGACCAATTGCACAACTTCTTCAAATTAAAAAATAAAATAAGTATAGATTTGATTAAAATAAATTAATTTTTTCCCATTTTACATATTGGATCTTATTTACTCCTTCAGCTTCTCACTTTTGGGAGACAATATAATATTTATACATGTAAAGAAAAGATGTATTTATATATGTATCTATATCTATATGTAGTTAAGATAGTTATACTACTAATTTCTCTTAGTTCATAGAAAAGTTCGAGCTAATATTCTCTGTACAATTAAATGCTGATATTTTGTACTCTGAGTAACTAATTTAAAGATAACAATATGCAATGTGTGAACCATTGTTACCTTCTTATTACCTTGTTTTGAAATTTTGGTGGTTTTTATTTCTCTTTAAAAAAAATAAAGTTTAAAAAAAGAAATTAAACACTATTAAATAATTAGTACATTCTAGGTGTTTTTTGGTCGACCTTGAAGAACAAGAAAAAGATCCACATCTGGTTCCTCCCGTGTGGAGGAAGACGTGAGCCAACCAAAGGCGAGGAGGGCTGGTTGGCAGTGTTGGCATGTGTTGGGGACTTGCGTTCCCTGTCCCATTTTGGAGGTGTAAGTCACCACAAAGTGGCAAATTCTCTTTAAAAGAGCTGAGGAGCATGGGAAAGAGTTGGGAAAAATAAGGCCACCAGTGCAGAGACCTGGTCATCAGTCCTAAAAGATAGTTTTTTTACCAGATAATGGACAAAAATAGAAGGGATGTTGGGGGAGAGAGAACAGCCAGAAAGAAACAAGGCTGTAAAAGTTTTATCTAGAAAATGTTGGCCCTCCCTGACTAATCTTAAAACAAGCTTTGAAAAAAAAAAAAAAAAAAACAGTCAAAGTAAGCTACTTTGCTCTTTCCCACTTTGGAGCAAGACGTGAGCCTTCTGCACACACGCTCTGCTTCAGCACTCCCCAGCCCTGCTTCCCTGCTGCCCTTCCACTCGGGAAAGGAGGGTGTCTGAGCAGGGCCAGGCCTGGGCAGGCGCTGTGGTCTTTTCCTCCTGCTTGTCCTCCTTCCTTTACTCCACCTCTCTTCTGTACAGTAAGCCTTTACTGTCACTTTCCTTGAGGCCCCACAGGGGCCTGATGTCTAGCCAGAAAGAAATTTCCCTTCTTTTATTCTATTTTTCTTTTTCCCGTATTTCTCCAAAATAAATCTACCTAAGCAGTGCATTAGAAACGTGTTATCATTCTTTGTTCTTTGCTCTTCTGAGTCCTCTACAGGAAAGGAATGAATTTGGTGCCTTGTGTAGCACTGGTGAAAATCCACAGGGAGGGGAATAGCAGTGATCGAGCAGTATTAAAGTAATATTAACACAAAGTGGACAGGCAATTTTAAAGCTTCACAGAAAAATAAATTAAAGACATCAATTTAAAAAAAATTATTCATGTAACAACCTCCCAAAGTTTTTGTTATTTTCATCAAATGAAAAAATGGAAAAAAAAGTAGAAATGCCAAATTAAACACAACCCTAGTGTTTTGGAACTTGTGGAATTAAATTTGCATTTTTAAATGAATCCAAATGCCCTTTTACAAAAGTAGCTAACGTTTCTGTAATTTTTCCTATAATGACAACCAGTAATGCTCTTTTCTTTTTTTTCAGAATATATATGATTTGAAAAAAAACCATTAGTCAGAAAGAAACTATCTTACTTTTACCAAAGTACAGTTTAAAGGAGAAGGTTTGAGTTACTTATAGGTAGGCAGCAAGTAAGAGCCATAAAATAATTAAAATATCTTTTTTTCATGAAATGAAGAACTGAGCTGAGAAGTGTTGAGAAACTTTTCTAACACTCTTTATGATTTCTTTCGCTGTAAGTAACTGGGTCCAAAAGGATATTTACAAAATATGGAAGTAATTTCAACTCATTGATTTTTTTAATAGAAATAGATCTAGGCTTCTTAATGGCAACACAGTCCACAAAATAATTGGACTACTATCATCAAAATCATTGGAGTTTGTGTGCCGGGAAGAAGTTCATCATGGAACTGTGGCTCTTTTCACTCTTCTCTTTTTCTTTCGGTGCTCCACGGTCACCCTTAGGCCTTCAGAATCAGTGTGAAAGCTAAGCCTTTCTACGTTCTCCTGACATACAATGGACACAGGTGACAGTGACTGCAAATGTCACTCCCATCATCTTTCTCTCTCTGCCATCACCCAGGTCTTTTCACTGAAAGTGTCAGTCCAATAAGTAACCCATCCCCTGCAAATTCTTCATCCCTTCTTACCCATCCCTGGCCTTTCCTACAAACCATAAGTCCTTTCACTATTCAAGACACATCCTCTTCCTGGTGTTTTTCCTTTGGTGCTTTTAATTAATTCTCCATCTATTGACTGAAGAATACAAACCCTACTTCATCTTCATGATGGGACATAGAAACTTGCTAGAGTTACCCTTGACACCCAGTAGTCTTTCAGTAAATGTAAATGCGATTAGAGACAGTGAACAAAGGCAGCATCGGATCTCAGATTTCTACTACGAAGAGTGAATTTCAAGTCAGCTAATTTCTTGCTAGTGTCCAAAGGTAGCTCTCTACATTTTAGTAGGGATGCAAAAGGCTTTTTGTTTGAGAAAGTCTGAGGACATCTTGCTTTATTTATTTATTTAGCCACAATAATGAGATGTTAAATAAACATAAAAATGAATAATCAGTAATGAAAGAACATTATAAGAAAGAGGGTTGGATTGCCATGACCTGGAAATAGCCTGCTGAATGCCTCCCACATGGAGTTTACTTAAGGAAATATGAAAGTTGCTGTCATGTTCATGTGAAACTTGCCCTTTAGCATTTGTTCTTTTACTACGATTATTTCAGTTTATATTGTTGTTACATAGTATCCAAGACTGGGCTTATTTATGAAGAATAGAGATGTATTTGGGCTCATGGTTCTGGAAGATGAGACATCCAAAACCATAACTCTGGTATTTGCTGGGCTTCCAGTAAGAGTCCTGTACTGCTTCAACTCGTGGTTGAAAACAGAAGAGCAAGTGGGTGTGAGCAAGAGAGAAACACCAGAGGCAGCCTGGCTCTAAAACAACACATGCATCCCTTTTCATGACCAAATCATCTCTAAGAGGCCCCATTTCCCAACACTCTCAACTCCCACATCACAGTGGGAATCAAATCTCCTTGAGTTTCAGAGGGGACAAACCTTATTCAAAGCCCAACACATCCCTCTTGGTACATGGAAGGAGTGCTTGTTTAGAATGACTGTATGAGTTAGATCACTTGATAGTGACTCCTGGCTATTCACACTCAAGTGGGTTTCTTTTGGTACTGTGCATTGGAGTCCCTTTAGTTCCAAATGTCGTGAATGACATAGAAATAGGGGGAGAAGACACGCTATGCAAAGGTGGTCAGTGGCTGTCACATTTTCTGTGATGTGTAAAAAGTGAGTTGAGTACTTTCACACTGGAATCTATACATTCACACATGTGCATGCCTTTGTGTATCTATGAAAACATGTGGACAGAGTTGGGAAGTACCATGAGGAACCATTGCCAAATCTCTAATGCAGTGGACCAAGGGGAAGTGTCCACTAAAGCTCTTTGGATGAGACCTCTTTGTTTCCCTAGGTTCTGTTTCATTGAGGCACATCCATAGCAGGATTTTCATGTGGAGTATTTGGGGTTTGTCTGGATAGCAGAGTCAGAGAGGGGAACAGAAGGAGGGCTTCACTCTACTAACACAGTAAGCCATAGACAGTGTAGGAAAGAAATAGACTGGCAAGCAAGCTGGAGTTGGTGTACTGGATGATCATATATGTAAGAGCATATTGATTTCTAGTAACTTAATGAATACCTAGTTAGTATTACCTATGATTCACATATACGAATAGGAGTAATATAAGATTTCTTTAAAATAAATCAAGTGGAAAAAACAAGTCTATTGAAAATATTAAACAGAAATATTCAACATATAATATGTAGTCATGGCTGAGTAGTTAAGGCAATGGACTAGAAATATTCAACATATAAATATGGCAGAAATTGTGAAAAAGGTGTTATGAATCACTATGCTTAGGGAAAGCTAGGTTAGAAGATTAGATATAATCTTTTAAATTAAATACCTGCTGTCATGGTGCTGGTGGTGAACATCAAGGCAATGGCTTTGTGACCTTTATGTTTTGAAAATGCAAAGGATGTATCTATCCTGGCCATTGTCATATTTCCTGTGCTAAATCAACCGTGACTACTGAGGCTGTGAGGAGAAGTCTGTGTTTGTTCAGGGCTCCTGGAGGTGTGTGGTGTGTCATAGGCATAATGAATGGAAAGCACAATTTTTCACAAGAGCACTACACAAAGTGGAAGTGCAACAGTCATCAGGGCATGACTGCAGGGACCCTGGTGGTGTGGCCTCCGCTTGCAGTTGGTAAACTGGTCCCCATTCTTTGTGCCTTTGTCAAGCAGCTTTGTGGCTATTCTCTTCTGTGAGCAAAATGCAACATCTCACACCAAATTTATGGGCCTGACAAAGTTGCAAATTTTATTACGCAAAAGTTGAGAAAGAGCTGTGCAGAGTGCTAATAACAGTACACTTTGTAACTGTGTAGTCTCCGTATTCAGGACTTGTGGTGTTTTATTTATAGACATCTATTAATACAGAGCCAAAGATACAGAAAGAATACATAAAAGAATATAACTTTATCAAATAGTTTGAAGCGCTGCATTGTAACTTTGAAAACAAAAGCTGCAACAGCAAACTGCTATTGAGGGGAGAAAGCCTTCTTCATACAGCTTCTCTTCCTCTTGCCCCTTTGCTCCTGGGATGCAGGTCTACAAAGAGCTTTTTCCATGTCAGTTTTTGATTGGATGCATGGTTGCACCTCCATGTTTATGAAACCTCTGGATTTATTCCTTTATCCAGCTTCTGAACTTCCCCCTCCTACCTCCTTTTCTAATAAGGCCATAACTAGAGGTGGGATGAGAGCATGGAGCTTGCAAAACTGGTTGGTTGGGGTTCTCCTGTTGTCTCCTTTCCTTAATTCTTATTTCTTTCTGGTCAGATGGCTGGTAGTGTTACAGCTGCCTTCTCTGGGCCTAGAGGAGGATACTCTTTCCTTACTACTGCAGAGAGGGCTGCAGCAGAGAAAGAGAGGGAAGAATAGGGGAAAAGACTGATCCCACCCCTTCCTCCAAGATACTTGCATACACGAAGGGACATGGAAATACAGACTTACTGCGTGGGAACCTTGGGACACAGACTTCAAAACATGGGGCAAGATTATACTTGGAAAGTTCAGACCTTCTCAAGTCTGATATCCTGCATTTTTATTTTCTAGAAGCTCTAGAAGGCTAGGGTGGGGGTGGGTTGCTGCCCAGATTTTGTATTTCTAGTTCAAATATATTCATAGGATGACACAAAAGGGTGCAGATAGGCACCATTGGGTGCAGGTGACACCTGGAGTATAGGCCTGTGTGTGTGTGTGTGTGTGTGTGTGTGTGTGTGTGTTCCAGGAAGGGGGGCTGAGGACAAGTTGATCCTGACTATCACCAGAGTCTGGGCAAATTTCCCCAAAAGTTAAAAAAGAAGAGGTGGAGGGGCCGCCAAGATGCATTTCCCAGACACCTTCCACCTGCTGGCTCAGGGGAAGCTTGGATCCTGGAGTGTGACTTCAGCTTTCCTGTCTCAGCCCGCTTCAGGGAGAGCAGCTCAGGCCTCCCAGAGCTGTGCCCTGCTGCCCCTGCCCCACCCCGCTGGGTTGAGGTGAGGGACCTCCCACACCCGGTCCTGCAGAGGCTCAGTTGGAGGAGGCGTCAGGGTGTGTGAGCACAGCGCAGCCTGCGTCCATCATCTCTAGGGCGCAGATGCCTTACACCCCACGCAGATACCGTGGGTCCCCAGCCGGGACTTCCTGGGAGGCCTAGGGGACCAAGTGTACCCAAACCCACAGCCTTAGTGACAGGGTAACACTGTCTGCCAAATTTTAGAGGTGAAAACATGACCCCATGGGATCCTCCTCAAGTCTGAGAAATGGGTCCGAGCTGGACCACCATCCCACCAAACTCCCAACTGGGAAACAGGACAGGGAGAAGACAGAGGACTTTATCCAGAGAGCATCCCTGGGTCCTGGATGGATACTCATCTTTCTCCCATGCAAGGAAGAGACAGTTAATCCACCCAGGCTGTCTTCGGGGTTCTGGGAGAACTCAGCGCAGCTTGGATTTGATGGGCATTTCCGGGTTCCCCCAACAGAAAATGGAGCAGACTGAAACAAACAAACGTGTTTTGCGTAATTCACTAGGCCACGTTGGTTGGCACCTTTTTGTACGTGGCCTGGGCTCACTTTCGGGGGCCCGTGAAGGGGAAACAGAGCGGAAAATGTTTTGAAAACGCCAACACCTTATGAAGTGTGAGGTGGCATCTGATCCGCGCCAGCAGGAGCTTTTGCTCCTTCCCATGGGCCCAGAAGAATGTCCCTAGACCCCTGGGCGGAGTCCTTTTACCCTGTGTGAGGAGGGGGCTCAGTAGGCTCGTCGAGTTCCGAAGAGGTGTAGTGCCCTGGGCGCCCCTCTGCAGAGTGGGTACCATTCCCTGACCTCCGCCCTGGCTACGCTTGTTTCCTGTTCAGCAGAGGCCAAGGCTTCATGTTTTTCTGTCCTTAACAACACCGCAGCCCCTATGGCTCTTTATCTCCCCCTGCTGTTCCTTAAGGACAGCATTTCTTAATTTCTGCCATTTCTTCAAAGATTGGTGGTTGAGGAAATAAATCAGACACATCCACTTAAAGATTGCAGGGTTTCTACGAGAAACGCAAATTATAAATAGAGAGTAGAATAAAGGGCAAGTACCGGGAAGACAGAGATCGATCTTTCTGGTGTGCGAAGGGGCTCGAGGGCGAGGGAGGGAGAGGGAGGAACGCAGACGAGCTCTATGCGGGACCCACTGCACCCGTGGAGTGGGAACGCCGGGGACTGCGAACGCGGACCAGGAACAATTTTTAAAAGCTATTTTAAAAAATTGATGATGTGGATCGTGGTGCAATTACCGGACGGGTGAGCACAGAATAAAAACCTTCTGGGGGCTTCGAAATGGTGACCTTGAGCCTCCCCGTGATATGTGCCTGATAAGGCCCTATTTTTGTTGTTGTTTTGTTTTAAATCTTTCCTCTTTGCCAGTCTCTCGACCTTTCCCACTGTAGGAGCAAAGAACTTTTAGTTAAACATCCTGAAATAAAGGTTGGGGGAGGGGCTTGACAGAGGAGAAAGGCGCTTGATCTGCCTAAATTATTCGACCTCCGGGCAGAGGGCAGCGCAGAGGGAGTGCGTCCCGTTTGATCGAGGCTAGGTGGGTAGACATAAAAGGAAAATAAAGCGAACGCCGAAGGAACCCCCCCCCCCCCCACAATGCAATCTATTTAAACTGTAGTTCATACTTTTCATACCAATGGTATGACTTTTATGGAGTCCCTTTTCTGATTCTTGAACTGGCAGCTTGCAAAGGGGAAGCTGACTCCAGCCCGGCACGGGCAGGTTTACCAAAGTCTCTAATGGGTATTTTCTTTTTTCTTAGCCCTGCCCCTGAATTGTCAGACGGCGGGCGTCTGCCTCTGAAGTTCGCAGCGATTTCCTTTAGAGCCCGGCCTTATCTCCAGCCGCACGTTGCCTGTTGGTGACTAATAACACAATAACATTGTCTAGGGCTGGAATAAAGTCGGAGCTGTTTACCCCCACTCGATAGGGGTTCAATATAAAAAGCCAGCGGAGAGCTGTCCGAGCCAGAGCGCTTCTGCCTGCGCCTGGCGAGCGGTCGTCCGCGCTGTCCCCGCCGCCTCGCTGCAGCCCGCTGCCTCTGCCTCAGCCTCAGCCTCTGCCCGGCCTGGGAGTCGTCCTGGGCTGCACGATCGATCGCTTTGAGCTCCGAATATTCAGAAGCGCCTTGCGGGAACCGAAGCTGTTTGCTTCTGCATTCAATTTGCAGGAGAATTTAGGAAAAAAAAACCAAACTTTTTTGCCCCAGAATGGATTATTTCCCTGTGATTTTCCCTCTGCTGTTGGTGGCTCTCCACGGAGTTCCAGAAACAGGTAGGCGCGCTGCCTCGTGAACTTCGGACCCTCCGTGTTGTCTGATTCACCCGAATGCGTTGCTGGCTTCTATTTTTGCCTTTCTGTCCAGGTAGCAGAATGTCTGGGGGTTTCTCACAGCTACTAATGCGTTCTAGTGAGCAAGTGAAACTCTACTGACTGCAATTAACTATATCGTCGTAGCTTTAAGAAAACCTTATTATCACTGCAGAATTTACTCCCTGAGCTTTTAAAAAACAACTCAAGAAGCATGTAGGGCAGGAGTGAGTTAGTCCAACGTGTGTTTGCAGTTCCTGCGTTCATGCAGGTAGAGGGTGCATTTAGAAACTTATAGCTTATTCAAACACTATTTTAATAGTATGTTAGCGTGTGGAACAGTTAAACATTCAAGCTTGAAGCCAAGTAATTTTATTCGAGCTCTCCGAGGAGCATGTGTGCAGTGAAATCACCTGAAGAACAGGAGTGAGCTGAGTAACCCCCGGCGGTTTCAGGGCGAAGCAGATGTTTTCTTTAAAATTTGTCAGTATTGACTTTAGGTTGCTTTTGGCAGGTTTTTGGCACCTAAAAAGCATGAGCACGATTTTCAGCTATGTTCACCTGTCCTGGGAAGGGGGCTGGGAGAATTCCTGGTTGCTTCAGGGTTTACCCAGTACTTGTGCATCTGCCTTTGTGCATCCCGTTTTGGGGGTCAGTGCACCTTTTTTTGTCCGTTCATGACTCAGGCCAAACAGAAAGGCTGTCAGGGGCATGGAAATCTTGGAATGTGTCTGATCATTTGAAATGTACAAAATTGGGCCAATACGCTGCCTGGCTCGCTTGTCAGTGGGGAGGCAGTGCCGTGTTGGGGATGAGAAAGGTAGAGGTGAGAGGCAGAGGATCCCGCACAGGGGACGCTCTCCCACAGATCCCGCATTCCAGACCCGCAGAGCCTCAAAGGTGTGCTGGGAGCTGCTTCTTAGCTTCCCTGTGGAGCGGGGTGCTGTGGGGTTTCCCGCCTGGAATGAGTATTGAAGAGTTTATCTCTTCTCTCCCCAGTCCTTTCCTAGGGCTCTTGCTGTCTGCCTCATCTCGAGAGGTATCTGAGCAGTCCACGCTCCTCACAAGGTGTGGGATGGGGGCACCCCAGAAAGGAAGGTCAGTCCTGAAAGGGAGGGGGTTCCACCCCTAAGCATAGACAATGTGATTTATTTGTCCCATCCTTAGTCATTGTCCAGTGTTAAGCCCCTGTGGCCTGTGCAGTCCTACTAAGTTCTGAGGCAGATTTCTATGGGCAGCACTGGCAGGCATTTCCTTAAAGCTTGCTTAAAGGGGCTGGTCAGTCTCCACGTGGGTGTTATCGGCTCCTGCAGGTGGATAAACCAGCCTGGTAAAGGTGAAGTCATGTGAAGGAGGGAAAAATATGCAGAACCCTTTCCCTCTGTTTGTGTTTCTTGCTAAGGGCAACCTTATGCTTGGTCTGCTTTTATCTGCTCTGCAAGATCTGGTGTAAATACTGTGCCCCAGCGTGTCTGGCAGCTGGCAGCGTGTCTGGTGTCTCGGGCGACACCCACTCATCTGTGCTCTCTCTCTCCCTGCAGGAGTCTTAGGCGCTGAGCTCAGCCTGAAGGCTCACCCCGGAGGGGAGAAGCCCCCTCCCAGCGGCTCGGGGCTGCTGCGCCGGTCCAAGCGCTGCTCCTGCTCATCCCTGATGGACAAGGAGTGCGTCTACTTCTGCCACTTGGACATCATCTGGGTCAACACTCCCGAGTGAGTCCCTAGAGGGCACCGTAGCTCTAGTCATGCCTCGGCTCTGGCTTCCCTGTACTAGCTTGCCTTTCTGGGGCATTTCTGGCTTGGATTCTGAAGGTAGAATTTCTGACAACAGGAGAGGACATTAGTGGTAACCATGCTTTGGCTGACAGCAATGGAGGGGTGAGACCACAGGGCCAGGCTGCTGGGATGGGATGGATGGAAGGAGCTGAGGACCGGCAGGAAGCTGCTACACATTCTGCATAGTCCTTAAGTGAGGGTACACAATAGTGCTCCCATAGGAGGGATGGACATGGGTTAGCGAGAATAAGCTTGCGAGGTCCCATGTGTTTCCACCCTGGGTTTCTCCTAAGAGGGTGGAGAATGAACAGAGAGCTGTCACCCAATCCCCTCATTTTATTTATAGAAAAGCTCTGATTCAAGGGGTAGCAGTTCCTTCTGCAGCAGTGAGCTTGAGGTAGAACTTGAATAGGACCCTGTAGCTCCTTCTTTCTCAATAGTGAAGCCCATTTAGGGCAGAAATAAAGCTCCTGGGCTTCATTCCCACTCACAGAGAAAAGGAAAGCAGTCCTCCTGTGTGCCCCCAAAAAAGATCGCTTCTCAGAAGTAGTCACAAGCAAGAGCATGTCCATCCTGTCTCTAGTGTCCACTGAGGTGAGGGAGGACAGAAAGTGAAACACACCCAAACCAAAATGAAGCACCGTAAGCCTAGTACTGAATAAGGTAGCATATGCCAAAAGGGGACTTTTTCCAGAGGAGAATCAAAATGGACACATTGCAGAATATTGGAGAATAATATTATCAATAAGCCCCTCTTCAGTTGCATGACATCACCTTCCAGCAGAACTGTGTAGACCTGCAGCGTCATCATCTATGATTTAAATCAAATAGAGGTCTTACAAATCTTGAGAGTCATGGTTTTTCACTCTCTGCCATTCTCCAATCCCAAGTAGCTGTTACCTAGATAGAATATTAGAAAATGAAGATAAAACAGACAGCAAAGCAGAGGTGTCCAAAGCAGAGATTCGGGCAAAAAGTGATTTTGCTTGCATCAAGAAGAAACTGAACTTTGTCAAAGAGTTGAGACAGAATTTCACTGAATCAGGAAAACTAGTTTTCTTTTGGTTGGATACATGCATGTTCCTTATGTTGCCAAACTTTTACATTACTGTCTGAGCGCTGCATGCTTAGCTCATTGTGTGGCCACTGGAGTGAGTTGGTGGAAAAGAACTCATTTGGAAGGCTAGTAATTATGCTAATGTCTTTTGTTCCTCTCTTTTGATAACAGGCATGTTGTTCCCTATGGACTTGGAAGCCCTTCTAGGTCCAAGCGATCACTGAAGGAATTATTTCCTACCAAGGCAACAGAGCACAGGGACAGATGCCAATGTGCTAACCAAAAAGACAAGAAGTGCTGGAAGTTTTGCCAAGCAGGAAAAGAACTCAGGTGAGTACAGCAGTTGCAGCAGGGACAACAACAACACACAGCTACCTTTGCTTTTTAGTCAGTTGTGTGGCCTCCTGACCTCCTTCCTGTTGTACTGCTGCCTTCTTGTTCTAGGGAGAGAAGACGGAAGTGTTGAGAGTCCCAAGATCTTACTGCTAATTTTTTTTTTTTTTTTTTTTCTGCACAGGTCCCAGGACACAATGGAGAAAGGCTGGGATAAGCACAAGAAAGGAAAAGACTGTTCCAAGCCTGGAAAGAAGTGCATCTCCCAGCAGCTGGTGAAGGGAAGGAAAATAAGAAGGTAAGAGGACACAAGAATGGCTTAGCTGGTGACTCGGGTACTGTGGCCTACACCCCTAGTCCTCCCTGCCAGATGGGGAAAGGTTAAGAATCTGGGGGTATGTGTGGTCAGTACACTGAACAGAACAAATGAAGCCTCAAACATTTACACTAAGCCTTGGGTGTAGGCTCTTGATCACTCTACCTTAGCACACACCATTCATGTTTCAGGTCCATTTTCCAAACTAAATACATCAAGAGACAACTCTTCCATTTAATCTGGTCCAGTATTTCCCTCCAAGGACACCTTCTTTCTTGGCAAGAATGAAAAATCATCTCAGGACAGGACATTTAAAAAATCAAAGTCATGTATAACCAAGTTTTGTAAAAGTAGCAGTTATTCAAATGGCCACAGGGAAAATACATAAGGTCAGGTTAGTGAGACTCAGAATGTGCTGCTTTTTGAGTTTATTATTATTATTTTTTTAAACTAGGGAAACGCATTTGTGGAGAATAGCTATCATGTCACGAAGGTTTCACAGGGTTACCAGAGTAGCTTTACAGGGTTAGTCTTTCCAAATAAACTTTCTGGCACTCATGGATTTGAGGGAGGAAACCTTCATTCCCTTCCAGTCTGTCTTCTGCTTTGCAAGCCCCTGTCCTAGTCTGCAGAAGCTTTCCTGGGAAATGCAGAGGCCAGAGGCCTCAAATGAAGGACTCCTGCACTGAAGTTTGCAGGCATGAGAGTGCTGGAGTCCTTCACTGCTGTGTGGTCAGCCTCAGCTACTCCCCTGCAGATCCTGGGTGCAGGGTCTTGGGCCCCCATGGATTCTCAATAGAGCTGACTTGGGAATTATGATTATTTTTATTAGTTGTGTGATGTCAGCTATGAAATCAGTGTTATAGTTCTTCCTTCTTTTCTTCTCCTGCAAAAGTAAAATAGATAAAATAAAATAAAATGGAAAGAAAACATTAGGCCTACAATTTCTAAAAGATGCTACAAGTATTTTCTTTGGGCCTAACTATATGCTTGCTTTTTGGGTTTCTCTCTTTTCATCTGTTACCATCAGTTTTTATGTGAGGTAGAAGATGTCCAGAATTAATGGAAAATTATTTTTGGCTTTTGCATAGCTTTGGGAATGTCAAGATAGAGGCGTAGAAGATATTAGATCATCTCTAGTTTATTTTATTATTATTTTTCTTATGTATTTAGTACAGGGTCTACAGGGTTTCTCTACATAGATCGGACTCGTAGTGATTCTCCTGTTTTCAGCCTCCCAAGTGCTGGAATTACAGGCATAGGCCACCACACCCAGTGTCAATTGCCATCTCAGCGTGGCCTGTGGGTTGGGCCAGCACGGGCACGTGCTGCTCTGCTGGGAAAGCAGAGTGACCGCTGCGCTCTGCCTAAGCAGGTGCTTTAGTCCATCTAGTTTCTTTTAGAATTGGATTTAATACCCAATACCCCTTAGGTAAGAACACATGACTGGTCTCCCCCTTTCTAAGCATAAACAGTGAACTTTATCTCACAATGGTAATTCAGACCACTTGAGGTTTTATCAAAGAGTAACATGCTGACGTGGTTGGTGGTGAAAGTGCAGGATCTACATTTAGATTTGTTTGTGCCAGATTCTAATTTTAGATGTTTCTTTAGCCAAGGAGTGATTTTTACATTTGTTTTCCCTTGTCTTGTTTCAATAGGTTGGAGGCCATCAACAACAGCATTAAACCATCTTCTCCCTTTGCAAAGTTGAAAGCCATATTCAGCAGAGAGCGCAAAGTGACCCACAACCGGGCACATTGATCAGAGAGCATTGGGCCTGTCTGAAGTCATTGCCTCCAGAGAAAGAGCCCCGGGGCCAACCATGCACTCTTTCCACACTGGCTGGGATCAGAGCAAGAGAATCTTCCCTGCCTAGACTGCTTCTTGTTCCAGAGGGGCCAAGGGCCAGCATCCCCGCTGGCATTCCAAGAGAGGTGGAGGCTCTCCTCCACCTGTCTTCCTCTGCTTCCACTGGTGGTAACTGCTTTTGTCTATTCTTATCTTTGGGAAGGACAATGGACCTCTCAGAAAGCAGGACACACAATGCCATTTGGATTAGGGTGGCATCCTCCAGGGGGAGGAAGGAGATTCCACGGGAGGGCGGAGTTTCTGAGGAAAGCCCTAAGGGAGTGTTTGCCTGTGACTCAGGCGCCTGGCACGTTTCAGGCAGAAACTCCAAAGTTCACGCAAAGATTTTCTAAGGAATGCACAAATTGAAAACACACTCCAAAGACAAACACTCAAGTACAATAAAATTAAAAAATAAGATGGAGTTTTTTAAAGTTGTAAAATGTAAAGTGGAAAGAAACTGTTACTACTGTAAATCAGGATGTGATTCATGCGTATGAGTCTACCTCAGCATTGTTGCACTCTGGCTAGAGTATTTCCCACCTTTAATTATTGCTTCCCTGACCCTTTCCCCTCCTGCCGCCAGCTCCCTCTAACCCCACGTTAGCCTCTTTAGCCTCTCAGAAGTCTGGTCCAATGTGTCAGTGGTGGGTAAAATGTTTTCATGTTAATCTAGTAGCTCTGATCCATAAGAAAAAAAGATCAGCCAATCAAGAGCTTCTCTGACCTTGATTTTTGGAAATATAATGGTATAGGGGCATTTATGAAAGATATGGAAAAGTAAATATTGGTTATGCTTTAAAACAGTAAAATTATTTTTCTTTATGTAACCAGCTAATGGAAGAGGTTGAATTGAGTTTTTATGTACTTATTTTTTTAGAGATATTTATATTCAAACAATTTATTCTTTATATTTACCATGTTGAATATATGTCCGGGCAGGCCATATTGGTCTATGTATTTTTTAAAATATATATATTTCTGAATGAAATCGACAACATGCTTTGTTTTGCCTGTCAAGGTAATGATTTTAGAAAATAAATATTTTTTTCCTTACTATGCGGACTGAGAGTTGTTTCTGAGATTCCTAGAAGCAGGTCAATGCGCTAAGAAATGTGTGAAGAAATGGTTCAAGGGAATTTCTTAGAAAGGTAACAGAAGAAAAATAGGTTGAGAAACTAGGGAGAATGTAGCCACTGACTGCCTTCGGAGTGGTTTTTATTTGCCATTAAGGTAAAAGCAACAGAAAGCAAACAAAACCAGCTCTAACGGCTCTGCCTGTCTTTGGATGGCAAAGTTAGACTTCTCTTTCCCATGAAATACCCTCCAGAGACCTCATCCATTAGCTTCAGGGCACACATCCTAGGCAGGAACCCACCATTTGAGGTGATGGTGTGAGGAGAGATGCTTCCTTCCTATTAATGGGCTGAGGGAAGTAACAGAAAAGCACCCTACACGGTCCCTAATTATCCCCAGTCATACCCCAGAGCCACTGCTAGAAGCCTGACCTGCCTGCTTAGTGCAAGGCTCTGGTAGCATCTCTTATTTGCTCAGATTAAGAATTTTAGTTACTAAGGAACACTGAGTACCATTGCTTCTTCATGGCAACCCTGGGAAAACTGCTCCTGAGGCACCTCCACTGGGTACCAGCCTCCTCTCCATGCTGCCCGGCCTCGGCAACCTGTCCGTGTGAGCAGTTCTGTGAATAGTCATCACCAACCAAAGTTCCAGGGGCCTGATGGGCCTTCGAGATCTTCCAGACCCTCCTCTAGTAGTGGTCAAGAGGATGCCTCACATTCAACAAATATTAGCTCCTGGTGACCATTGCTGTCCCCCAGTGACGCACCACTTTTATATCAAACAGTGGTCTTCAGGCATGCAGAGCAAGATCCTGGACAGTCTCCATCTCCACTGCTATTTTTCTTTATCTTTTACTGTAAAATTTTTTAAAATCATAGCCCATGGGGAGTTGCTTTTTGCAATGCTCGTGTGACCTAACAAGCTGTTTCTTAGCACATGGTTGTCCAGGAGGCCAGGAAGTCTTCCCGACACTGCCAAGGCACTCAGCCTGACCTCAGGTGCTGCCGAATCTCAGTGAACTGCTCTGTCCCTGGCATCATGACCTCACCTGTAGCTTGTCAACAATGGACTTGGAGCTTCAAGAAGACTGGCAGGAAGTTGATGAGTTGGTATAGAATGGGGGGTCTGATACATTTAGAGAAAGATGGGGTGGGAAATGCCAGTGAGTAAAACAATTCAAAGAGCAGCACAACCAGTAAGAGGGACAGTTTTATTTGGCTTTTTTTTTTTTCCCTTGTAGTACTGGGGAGCAAATCTCAAGCCTTTGACCTGAACTATGTCCCCAGTTTCTTTTCATTTCTTATTTTGAAATGGTCTCTTGTTCAATTGCTAAGTTGCCCAGACTGTGTTCAAAATTGCTGTCCTCCTGCTTCAGCCTCCAGAGTGCTTGGATGACAGACAGGTGTGTGGGACCACGCCTAACTTCTTAATCAGTTATACTCTGAAATCTTCTTTGCGTGTTTCTACTTTCACTGGCAAGCAAAATGAAAAGATTCAAGAAAACTCTCTAGGGCTTAAGCATTAACAAAAAATTCAGAGTCATAGAAATTCATATTTTTTCAGACACAGAAGCTTCAACAATATTCAAAGCCACACAGACTGAGGGGTGAACTCATCAGTGAGTCGGCCACATTTCCTACTGTTTTTCTAGTACTAAGAGCATGGTTTTGGGAGGCCGCTTGGAACAGATTTCTCTCTTCACACTAAAGACTTAGCAGAGCTTTGATCTCAGGACCAACAGACCCTGGTCTGGGAGTGGTGACCTGGGAGGGGCACTAATGGATATTACACTTTTCCCTGGGGCTTGGCTTCTTTTTGATGCAGACCATTGATTTTGAGCATCTGTACTTTTCTAAAACATGACTTAGGGGCTCATACTCAGCTAGGGCTTCACAGGCAAGACTGTGGCTTACACTGAGAAAGAGCAGTCTTCTATCTCTCCAGCAGGAAAAGCCAAGGACAGAGGGATGCGCTTGATACCTCTGGAGCCTGACTCCGGCCATCCCTCTCTTCCTCTCTTCCTCCTCTCTGGCCTCCTTCTCCTCTTCTTCTCCTCTTCTTTCTCCTCCTCCTGTGTTGTAGGGGATTGACTTGGGCTCATCTGGAGGCAAGAGGAGGAGGCGGTCTGTAGCTCAGTGGTTACAGCATGTATAAGGCCTTGGGTCTAATCCCCAGAACAGCCAAAGAAGAAGCACTGGAGAGCAGAAAGGAGGCATAAAGAGGCCCATATGTCTGTTTGCATCATGAAGCAAATTTTTATTAGCTATGTAGTGTATCACTAGAAAGTCTTGATTAGTATTATTTTTAGATTTAATTACCAAAATCATGCTTACAAATATAGGTGAAAGAAAAATCTCTTGTAGAGTTGTCCTTCACTAAAATATAAAACAATGCTGTTTCAAATTTCTGTGTTGAAAGTCTTGGACATGCATATTTTGAAGCCCAAGTTCTCCAAATGTAGAAAGAGCATATTGCTTCCATTCTGTGGTCTCAGTGGAGTTCCTTCTACCCCACTTTTCTTCCATCCTTGTATTTACAGATCTGGGATCCTTTGTCTAAACCTCAGGATTCTTCTATGGCAAATGAAAGTTTTTGCTTTAATGACCTTAAAGATTTAGCAATAATTCCTCCTCTTTGCAGAGATCTGGCCTTCCTTTAATTGCCTTGCATTCCTTCTTAGGTGACCCCATCAGAACCTTTTAGGAAGTTGGGGCCACATGATTTGCCTATTTGATAGCCAAGGAGATGGACATAGCCCAAGAGGGAGTGGCAAGTCCCAGGTACTACATCAGACAAATAACAAAACAGGGACACAGGACTGCTATCACTTTTTTTTTTTTTTTTTTTTTTTTTTTTTTTTTTTTTTTTGTACCAGGGATTGAACTCAGGACCTTGCTAACATTTTTTTCTTAAACTTCTACAGAACAGAGGGGTTAGCATTGCAACTTCAGCTGGGAGAATGTAGGTTATTTCCATTTTGCAAGAAAGCTATGAGTGGAAATAACTTTTATTATTCTTTCAGGAACACCAATGTTCCACATGTGCCCTGAGTCCCAGAGGTCAAAATTTCAGTTCTTTGATAGTTTTTGTACTGCCTTGTCCTTACTTTGCTGAGGGAAAGTAGACCAAAAGCTTGTCATGACGTGCAATGCCCGCCAACTCCTTGCTGTGGAGCTGCACATGGAGAGAAAGCCCAGGTGAATGTGAAGTCTGGGAACGTCAAGGCTACTCGCGTTCTTGATAATAACTGGAGGAAGAGCAAGGAGTGGGGATACTGGATAATGAAAACAGGGCACCTAGGCCTTGGGGACACAGAGGTCCCAGCTGGGAGGATGCCCACAGGTGGGCAGGCAGCATGTCAGCAGTTGCACTGCAATTTTGGTGGCTCAGAATCTCCATGTTTCTCTGTTTTATTCCTTTCTTTTATATTCTGAGCAATTTCAGATCTTTTCTGCCCCAAATTGTGTAGAACTATATAGAAATAATATTCATACCATAGAGCTACTACTGGTATGGCACAGGTTCTGATCAATCCGATTAAATGGGGACAGAGTCTGGGGCAGGTTCCTTCCTGGTGAACTGTAGTTGAGCCAGGTGTTAAGGCTCCAGATGTTGGCTTGGGAGCAGATCTTGTGGTCTAGGGAAGGAGGGGACACTTGGGGTAAAATTTCCAAGATTTCTTATATCATGGCTATTTACCAACAAGGGTGAAATCGTTTCACTATTTCACAAATGCAAATAATCTCCCTGGTATAACCCTGCGTATGTCAGACTCAATGATGCCGAGTAGTCTGGGCTTGGAAACTGTCCTCTCTGCCGTGTTGCTGAGAGGGGTGACATTGTTCTGCCTGTGGACATCTGCTGCTCTGTTGCAGTCAGGACCCTCTCACTGTCCAAGTTCCCCTCTCCTAAGGTTTATACTCCTTTGGCAAAAGTGGAAATACTCTGTGGTCTTCTTGTCTCCTTGGAGGTTTCTACCATGGCAAATTATGATGGCTAAACTCAAGTTTTGCCCCAGACCAAGGCGTGCTAAGGTCCTCTGTCTGCATTAGGAAGAGTCACACAGGGGAACCACCAGTAAGACGGAGTCTTGACTTCTCAGACCAACTCAGCTATGGAACAGTGGCCTAGTAATTTATTATTTAAAGTGGGACACATTTGATAATGTTTGGCGATGCCTTCAACAATTCTTATGGAATCACGGGCTGTCATAGTGAAATTGAGACATGGTGGTTTTACATCAGGATACCCCTTGAAGGTTGTCAGAACCCATTGGTTTCTTGGAAATGGTCTGAACTTTTACCCCACTCAATATGTAGATACCTTTAGCTGCAGGCTATGCTAGGGCAGAGGACCTTCCTTGCCCTTAGTGCTTTAGGCAGGGAGCTAGGGCACAATGTACTATTCACTAAATGCCTATAGATTAATTACAGACTCAGTAAAAGAGAGATAAATACGAATGATATTCCCCCGACTAAGTGTGATGAGATTACAAAAGATTTATAAGACTTCCCAAATCAGCCTCTTCTTGGAGTTTGTGTAACCAAAACTCCTTTATTCAGGAATGCTGGTAAATTATGGAATGGATCCTTCTACTTTTCTGTATCCCAATTCATCCTGTACATCACTATAATAATAATAGTCTTCCCCAAAGGCTTCTTTTGTAATCTCAGTGAACATAGACATAGAACTGAACATGATTTGTGCTGTCTTTCATTCACCGAAACCTTCCTTTGCCATTCTCTGCTTATAGAATAAGAAATGTCATCCAGACAGGGATAATTAGAAAAGAACCAGCTTTGAAAAATTGGAAAATACATATCAGATGTACTGAGTTTTAAGTGGTTTGTTATGAATATCTTCAAATATATCAACATTTGAAAGGGTAGAATACAGTGATAAACTTAATACACTGTCACATAGGCTCAATCAAAATATGATTGATGCCATTTCATTGCTACCCATATCCTACTCTTCCCTTCGGCTTACTTTGAATCTAGTGTCTATTACCATTATCACCTATTCTTTATTCAATCAACTAAAATGTGCAGCAGTCAATTGGGTATGTGGATCCAGAGTGTCTGTCATTAAAGGTAATGAACAGCAAGCATTCTCAGGCCTCAGGGGACTCTTAGCAACAAACAAGCCAAATGCACATGGCAGCTAGCCTTTATGAGGAGCTTATGAGACACCAGAGACACCCGGGGATTTTTGTATCTCAACTTACCTCACCCTGTCTTCTGATGAAAAAGGAGTTAATTACCTTATCTTAGAGAATGAAAAAAAAAACCTTTGAAGTCAGAGACTTTGGTTACATTGTAGTTTAGTCAAGATCAGGCAGTTGGTGAAGAGGTATAGACCAAGAAATCTTATTCACTGTGCTTTTCAATTGAGAAGAATGAAAGTGGCAAAGGCTGCACAATGGGACCTCAACTCTGACGATGGGGTGGGTATGACAGGGATGACAGTGGTCTATTTGGCCTGGAGGTGGAGACTTTTAGGAAGGGCTTCATAAACAAAGAGTAAGCAATGAGCCTTGAGCCCCTAACTATGCAAAATCCCACTAGAGAGATTTAAAGCTCCATCAAAGGTACAGAGGAGTCTGAATAAAGTGTTTTTGTCTACAGATGATTTGATAAGAGGAACATAGCTGAACATGCTCATATGGCTGACTCATAAGAAAGGCAAACAGGTATCCAGATCATTAAGAGGTGATTTATCCTGTTGAAATTCAGAAAGGATAATTAACTCAATGGCACTAAAAATCTTAAAGCAAAATAACCAAATAAGAGAAGTACTTTCTCTAGAAATGGTGCTGTTTTTTTCCTCAAATTTTTCTAACTAAGCCCCAGAAAACAATAATTAATTTGATGACAGTGAAAATTGTAAAGCAATAGAAAAGTGGGTAACAATCTCTTAGTGCCAAGTGGTATTGATTAGATTGAAATTTTGGGACATGTTTTTGAAAAATATAAAGAAAGCAATTTCAAATTTTGGAAAGTTGAGTTTGTGTCTGATGCGATGAAATAATTTAACTGAAACTCTCTGAACTTAAGGAAGAGTAAAATGATTGTATGGCTCCAAGTCTCCACACCCCTTCATTTTTTTCCACGTAGCTGGTGTCCTCGCACCATGTCAAGGATGGCTGCTTGCTCTGTGAGTAGGGATCACTTACCTCGGGTGGTAACTCAGATGTCTTCCCAGACTTTCAGTTTGCTAAGACACCATTCCCAGCAGACACTGCGGTGGCCACTGGCCTCCGGTTTGGTTCCCCATTACCTGTTCATTCCGCTCTGAACAAAGGCCAGGAACATTGCTGTTATTTTGGTGAAAGACCAAGTACAGTGGACAATTAAGGGGATGGTGTTATTCCGGCTGTTAGAATAAGGAAATTGTTCATTAGTGAAGAATGTCCCAAGCAAAGAAAGAGAACCTGGCATTTTATAGTGGCAGATAAACAAGGGAGGCACCCCTGTGTCTTGTGGGAGTCCTGAGGAAGGGTGGAGGGGGGAGTAGAAATGAGCAGGCTGGTCCTCTGCAATTACCCATTTTTCAGAACACAGAAGGGTGGAGATTCCTTGAGATACAAGGACTCAAATAAAATTGAGACCAAAGGGCTAGGGAGACAGCTTGGTAGTGTGAGCAGCTGCCTGTCAAGTGCGTAGACCCAGTTTGATCCCTGGGGCCACTTGCAGTGCGGGCTTCTGAAGCCAGGCAGGGTGGTGCATGCCTATAATCCCAGCACTGGTGAGGCTGAGCACAGGAGGGTCACTAGGAGTCCAAGCTATATAGCGAGACCCTGTACCAAATATATGAAAGATTAAAACATTTCAGACCCACTTTTTGACCAAGCTGAATATCATTTCACCCTGAAACACTCAATGGTGATCTTAAGCCTCCAGAATGAGGTGAAGTCAGGTCAAAGAAGTATTTCTCCAAGGAGGCTTGGTGTTCTTGCCAAACCAGTTGAACCATCTGTAGAGGTGATGGAAAAGGGCTAGTTGTTCCAGGGTTCTGGGGATCAGGCACCTTATAAAAGCACAAAAGATGCTCAGAATGAAAAAGAAAAAGTATTAGTGGGAAAAGTGCATCACAATAACGAGCAAGGTATTATGTACTCAAGGTAACCAACCTGATGAAATTGAGCTCACTGAGTTTCCTGGAGCTCTTGACACTGGGTGCGAATGCTTTTGGTGATGCTGTCCACAGATGAGCTTGACCCTAGTACGCCAGAGGGTGCCTTTCCAGAAGAATCTGGGCCATAAATAGTCTTGGCAGAGCTGAGTCTTTGGAGGGATGTATGTGAAGCCGTTGGGCTTAAATTCTCAGTGCTTCTTTAGGATTTAGAGATTAAGACCACAAAGGACAGAGACAGCAAAACTTCAAGTCCCCACAGAGTTCTGGTAATCAGGTCTGCTGACAGGACTGACAATTTGATAAGGATGAACAACTGGGGGAGTTCTTAGGACACAGTCCAGTTTGTCAGTAAGTACCAAAACTCTTTTCTATAACTGGGAAGTAAGTCAATTAAACTATACCAGATAAGAAAGAATTTGCATAAGCATCAGATATATGCAGTTTAAAAAGAGATCTAAAGCAGTTTGATGTGTAATGTTCCATAAAACAAAAAATTCTCTCTGTGGATGCTCACTTTTCATCAAGAACAATCTTTCTTTGAGATTATAATTAGCCTTATTTTAGGCTATGATTAGCATCAATAGATTTGGCATGCTACAACTATAGCCAGAATGCTAATTTACCATTGAGGCCTTTTAAGTTTACATTTCTAAACTTTCATGAGGAGTTTCAGATTGGATTTTTAAGAAAAGGCTTTTAAAGCTAGTAGGCCAAGACAAAAGCTCACTATTGCATTTTCCCCTGTAGTACCTATTAATTTGGACAACTTCTGCTGTTTTCTTCCAGGTCATTCAAGTATCCAAAGAATTCTGGGAAGTGACCTTCCTTACTCACTTGGGAGGACAAGAATTTTCACCCACAAAAATTCTATCACCTCCCTAAGATGAACTTAATTTTTTAAATGAATCTAGTCACATCTGATTGAATGAAAATCATTCTCAAATATGACATTCCGGACATAGCTGCCATAATTAAAATTTCAGTTATATCTCAGTAATAAGAAGGACAGATCTTTTCAGGAATTTATGCAAAGAGATATTTTGCCTTGAAAATAAAAATATTCAATTAGAGTTTCCTAGTTCTGGAGAATTCATGAAGAGAAAATAAAATATTACTTAGAAATATTTTATTCCAGTTTCTAAAGGAAGAGTCTAAATTGTCCTGAGTTATAAGAGAAAAGAAAGGGTTTCGTCATATACCCAGAAAATAGAACAATAGAACAGCCATAATGCAAACAAAAACCACTCATTCTTCAGAAGTGTCTTGATTTCTATGTATTTATTCTTGTCCCACTCAGTCCTGAGTTTACGGTTTCTTTCTTTTTTACATATTTAGTACAGGGTCTACAGGGTCTCACTACCAGATGAGACTCATAGTGATCCTCCTGTTTTCAGTCTCCCAAGTGCTGGGATTATAGGTGCGCACCCCCACGCCCAGTCTCAGTGGTGGGGGCGGCACAGCCTGCAGGGGATCGAATCCCAGTTGTTAAGCCTGCCTAAGCAGATGCTTTAGTCCACTGACCTATCTAGTTGGCCCCTGAGTTTGTTGTTTCTTGAATCCATCTTGTTTTCAAGGAGAGTTCTGAAAATTCTGTCTTTTGAAACATCCTCAGTGTTCAAGCGGCAGCATCTGAAGTCCCAAGAGTATGTGACAGTATCCTTTGTGTCTTCCCTCCTGAAGACACAAAAGCCTGGCTTGTCCCTGATTTGCAAAAAATTCCAGACCTGCACCAAAATAATACAAAAACCTATCTGTAACCAGAGAGGTAAAATGGCAACAGCGAACTTACTATTGGTAATTTTTGAAAGTGGAAGATCTGTTGACAGTTTACTACGAGAATAATGGATTGAATAACGAGAATAGCAACCACGTAGTCTGGTCTTTTATGTGGTATGAAAAATGAAGTCAATCCAGAAGATTTTAGATTAAATAATCCTAAGCATGATTTTGCCTATTGTTAAAGAATTGATAGCATATCTGCCTTGGCTTGGATCTAGGTCCACCTGCATCCTCCAAAAGAAAAGCCTCATGTACTTATAGTTGAGAATTTTAATTCTGGCTGGATCTAGGAGTGTGTTAATGGGATTAAGGATGTGTGGTACTAAATTAGCCCCCTGAGCAGAATTTGCGTGGTTCTTGGTGTTGCTGAATGGTTTTACTGAAGAGAGAAACCCCATCCTGGGTGTAGGTCACACCACCCAGAAGGTTTATAGTCTGGATAGAATAAAAGTGACAGGAAGGCTGCTGTGGGCTGCTTCCTGCCTCCTGCTTACCCTGCCGAGGGCTGTTCTCCTCTGTGATGCCTAGGAACCTGCCATGGAGCTTGTGATCTTGGATGGAGACTTCTACAAACCATGGGCTGAAATAAACTTTACCGCCTTTAATTTGTGAGTGTCAGAAATTTTGTCCCTGAAATGAGAAAGTAACCAAGACAATATCTGATTTACACCAATGGATAAACATTCTTTTTTTTTTTTTTTTTTTTTTACTGAGAATAGCTTTTAATATAACTATAATAATCTTGACACTAGTTTTCAAGCAAATCCTTGGAATATACATAAAAAATAAAGAGATTCTATAAGTCTAGAGTATTTAACAACATGTATATGTTAATAGAACTCCCCATGCAAATGATATAAATCTCCAGCAGAAAGTCGCTGGCCTAGAAGATGCTAGACTCACATAAAAAACTAAAATCAGGAATTATTATTTTTTAATTAGTGAAATTATTACTGATAGTGCTACTATAGTCCCCTTCATCCTGAAGTTCTGCTTCCTACAAATTTACTTAAGTATGGTCTGAAAATATTAGATTGACATTTCCAGAAATAAATAATGCATAGATTTTAAATTGTGTAGTTCTCTGTGTACAGTAATAAACCTCCTGCATCCTGCATGAGTCATGGATCATCCTCTAGCCCAGCGCATCCACATTATTTATTCTATCCACCTTATCACCTAGTAACACTTTGATTGCCAGATGAACTGTCATGACATCATATGCTGCTGCTTCAGTGACCCTTATTTTACTTAATAAGAACTTCACATAGAAGAGCAAAGACAGCAGATATTTGGATGTGACAGAGTGTAAAGCACCTCAGAAAAGGTGCAGGTTTTCAACTTACTAAGGAAGGAAACAAAGATCTCATAGGGAAGTTGCTAAGATTCATGATAAGAATGAAGGTTTTGTCTGTAACATTTTGAAGAGTTTGGCTGCCCCATGTTCAGAAGTTAGGGCCAGAGTGCGGTGTGTTGATCAAGCTTCAGGCATGTTTTGCTAGGATCAAAAGGCATTGAATTAGAGGATTTGGTACTATCACTGGCTGTAGGCATTCCCAGTTTGTCTTGGGAATTATTTGTTATGGGCATTGGGACTAGTGTAGGATTGTTTAATGTTAGGCAAGGCAGAAGTAGGGCTGTGACAAATGGAAACGTACCATGGCTAGGGATAGTGTTAACAGTTTTCGAGAAAATTTTGACTTTACTTATAGATACTTTTTCAGCATATAATTTCTGCAAGATTTTTAACATTTAATTTATATGCATTCTCTTAATTTTCTAAGACCCTTCGATTTGGGAAAGTTACAATTGAAAAGCTATTGTATTTAAAGACTTGCTTAAGATAAGATCATGAGTTAGTGTGAAACAATATATGGGTATCTGTTAACCAAAGTAACAATACACGATTTAAAAATTAAAAAATGGCAAATCATATATTTACAAAGAATTTTAACTATTTCTTAAATGAGACACTTCTATTTGCTTAAATAATCAAGGATATTGTTGCAGGCTGAATATTTACATCCCCTAAAAATTTGTAAGTTGAAACTTGCTGCATGACAGCGTTAGGGGGTGAGGCTCTGGGAAACGAGGGCAAAGCCCTCAGGAGAGGTACTGATCTCTGTCTAAATGCAAGAGGCCCCAGAGAACCATTCTGTGCTTTCTACATGTGAGGACACAGCAGGAAGTTGTTACCCCTGTATCCAAAAGTGACTCCTTTACTGGATGCTGGACTCCCTTCCCCTTAATCATGGGCCTCTCAGCCTCGAAATTGTGAGAGATCTGTTTTCGTTGCTTGTAAGATGCCTAAGTGTTAAGCATATTTTGTAGAAGCTCACATGGACTAAGACATACTAAAGCCAATGTCAACAAGAAGTTGTTATTCTGGTCAAACAGAAACTTCGCCATCTAGGCAGATTATACAGCAGGTAAGAAGTAACTTTTTATAAACTTTTATTAAGAGAATTAAGAATCCAAGAAAAAATTTCATTGGAGATGAAAACACATCCTAATTTTTTGAAAATCTTAAAAATGAATCTATCAGATTTTAACCAGTCTTGACCACAACAAATACAATTCCCTCTTCCAGAAGTTTCTACTATTTCTGGGCATATGCAATATGTTCAGGTTTTTACCACATAAAAATAAGAGGAAAAGCATGTAAACTTTAAAAATTATGCTGGAAAAATAATGTGTCAAAATTCTAACTTTTAGATAAATGATTTAGACATCTAATGGATACTATTCAATAATTCAATTAGTCCAAGGTTTTAGCTTCTTAATAATTTTGCAAATTATCTTTGACTAGTACAAAAAGTAATCACTGCTCAATTAAAATTTGTCAGAAGGAAGATTTAAATTTATTAGGCAAAATTTTGTGTTTTTCATTGCCATTACTGTTTAGTAAAAGTGGTACTAGCTTCTTTAATCAGTAAATCTGTATGCATTTAGGGAAGACATTCACAAGTAGAATAAAAATCTGTTTATACTATGCTTAACACTGATAAAGCAGAGAAGACATAAAGTGTTTTTATTAAACCCAAATTATGAAACTGGTCTTGTCTGCTTTAATTATATGAACATGAATTTTTCAATTATTTCTAAATTAGTTTCTGTAAGCATAGTTCTTTCCTGACCCAACACTGAAAATGTTGGATGTTACCTTAATCTCTAGGAAGCTGGGAATGCCATCTATACAAGAGGTTATTTACTTCTCAGCTCAACATACTAGAGATACTTTAAGATATTTTATAGTCTCCTTTGCGTATACCATCAGGTAGTAGGAAAATACTACACATTCATACGAGAGGCAAGACTTCTGAATAGAGATACATACACATATAGACACACTCATAAGAAATTTTACACATTTAATCAATACTAAAATTTCAGCCATATGTCTAATACAAGTCCAAACCATAAAACTCACCTGTCCTGATGTTCAGTTCCTGGATGTTGAGTTGGAATTGTCAATTGCTTTGAGCTCAAAACAGACATAGGGAGAAGAGAGTTAAATCTAATTCTCTTCCACTTTTCATCCAATAGAGATCATCAACTGTTGATAGAGGTCATCAAATTTTTGGACATTATTAGGAGTCAAGTTAGTGATCATAAAAAGAATTAAAATAAAGTTTTGATGGATAAAGAGCTTGGAACAGTGGAGTTGGAACCACTGCTGGATACCCAAGTCTCTCCTCAGGAACACAAAAGTCTTATTAACCCTATGAAAAATGGGGATTTAAAGAAGAGGTCCCATCTGTCTACCCAACTGACAGAGCTCTCATTTTCAAGGAGAATTGGGGCAGAAAAGGCTTCTAGTCAGCTTCACTAATCAGGGAATGTTCATCAAATGCTATGAAACAACAAGAGCGTGTCAGTTGCCTTCAGATACACCTGGACTCAAATCTTGAGTCCACCCCTGACCCCTAGAGGCAATTTCATCTTCCCGAGCCTCCATCTAATCTCAATGTGGGTGCTGAGATTTATTTTTCATGTAAAGCATGAGCTCTCTGCATGTCAGAGAGATACATATTTTTGTCACTTTCCTCTATCTTCGTTTGTGCTATTGCAGGACAACAGTTCTCAAATTTTGTATAGAAAATGAAGTTCACCCAAATAAAGATGGGCCCCAGAAATTATGACCCAGTACACGATGGGTTTCAGAACTCTGCTTTAGCAACCTTCAGATTGTTTCAGTACAGATGTTCTTTAGGTTATAATTGAAAAAATATACTAGTGGGCTAGCTGTTTCTCCACCCGGCTATGACCTTCCTCTCTGCCAAGGCTTCTTTCATGTTGTTTTCTCAGAAAGGGTGCTTTCTTCTCCCCAAGGTTTTGCTGTGGGAATTTTCTTTTCTTTTCAAATGTTTCCTCACATGTGAGGCTTTCCTGGACTCCTTTGGGCAAAAGGGCTTTGTTGCCTCCACTGTGGTAATTGTTCTCGGACTCGTCACCTGACAGTGAGCCTTTATTCAGGAGGCACTGCGTCTTCTTTATTTCTGTGTCTTCAGAGTCCAGAGTGCTAACCATTACACCATGGAACCCACTATCTCTGTGTCTTCAATGCCTAGAAAATGCACTCCTGAGATCACCATCCCCATGCTACAGGGCAAGAGAAATGCCCTGTAAATCCATTTGCAGATCTGAACTGCGAATCTTAAATTAGGCCAGAAGATAATCTGTCAAGTACAGGCTGAGAAAAAAATAGTTATATGGGTATCTTATAAGAGACTGGGTAGATCTCTGGAATACCAGTCTGCATGAAGTGGCACTAACAAATCCACTGTAATAAATCAGAAAAATGCCTTTAGTTCAAGTTTCCACTTGTAACTTCTTTTATTACCAGCAAAACAGAAATTTGTTCTACTTCTGCCAAAGTTGATGGTGCTGTTGAATAGAAATAAAAACACCTTCCTGCATTAACTGATCATTGCTTTTTTTTTTTTTTTTTGCACAAGAATATGGTAGCCTCGCTTCCCTGTGGTTTCATTTTCTGTAAATTCAGTTAGCTATGGCCAATCACAGTTGGAAAGCATTAAGTGGAAAATTCCAGAAACAGTTGTATTTTAAATTGCAGGCCATTCTGAATAGCATATTATAATTCCCTTCATTCCTATTCTGTTCTACCTGGATGTGAAGTATCTCTTTGTCCAGCATATCTGCCTGGTGTACACCTCCTGCCTGATAGAGGCTTTCTTGATTATCTCTGTATCTCTTGTACTCAAGTGATCCTTATTTTAGTTGAAATCACTCCCCAGTGCAGGAGTAATTGGGATATGCCAGAGGAGGCTGCAAATGCTTCCTTTAATTGAAAATGTTTAATAAGGTGAAAAAGAGACTACGCTGCACTGAGTTTGAGAAGATCTTTGATAACAATGAATCATGGAACCACAAAATTGTGTTAAAGAAATGTGTTCTAGTTTTCCTCTTGCATTTCCCGCTGCAAATGTCAGGGCCTCTGCATGTGCTGAGTTAAGACACCAAAGGTATTCAGTTACCTGACTCACTGCTATCTGGGGTTTCAGCTACCCACTGGGGACTTGGCTGGGGTGCCTAGTGTGTGTTACAAGCAACAACAAGCTGCCGTCCTCTTCATCCAGCTGGCCCTGGTTCTCAGCTTCTTGGCTAAGATTGAGTGTGACACCAGCCACCTGACAATCACTGAGTCAGCAGTATGACCCGGGTGGCATCCTGAGGTCAAGTAAGGCTTGAGAGGTGCTGCATGGAGGGGACAGTGCCCACCACACACATGTCTCTGACCTCAACTTCAGAGTGAATAAAATGGCTCTTTGGTTATGGGCAGCAAAGTAAAGCCATGAAAAGCAAAAGTTGTTCCCAGGAAGTTGAATAGGAAATTCAGTGATGTGCAAACATAAAGAAATTTATAACTTTGTGAATTAAAAGAATGCTTGGATAATGATAGGCAAGAGACTTTCCTTTTGGGGGTGATGGTGGGCAGAAGGCAGCAGGACTTCTGTTGCTCAGTTGCTGTGTGGAGAATTCGGGAGTTTGTGGGGTTCTTTGCACTGCAAACTATGATGAAGGTTAGTTTCTGTGTGTGGGTTGAATTTTAAGACACATTACCTCTATCCTTTCAAAAAAGCAAACTTTAGTTGTTGCTCACTAAATCATCAATTGTGTAAAGAAGAATAATTTGAAAGGATGCCAGCACTTGGGCATGCCTTGCGATGCAGGTATGTGTATATTGGCCTGGCCTGGGCTTCTGGTGCATGTTTTTGCCTGACTCAGTTGACTTTCTTGTCCCATTGCTTGACTTTCTTCTCCGAGTGAGGGGCTGTATAGCATTGTTCTTCAACCAAGTCCCCACCTCATTCATCCAGGATCAGCTTCCTTGTACGTGTTGCCCGGCTCTGTCAGGTCTTGACGCCATCCTGAAGCTGGTAAAATGAGCCAAGTGACTTCATCTCTCATGGCACACCTTGAGGACATTACTTGGAGATGAGCCAACTTGCTGCTTATAGCCAGAGAGATATTTTTCCCACGAGCTAACTTTCCTCCCCCTCTTTACACAGAACTTTCCTCTCTGGGAAAGGACACATCAAAGACGATGGAGTGCTGTAACCAGTGGGAAATGTGCTTGTCCCAGGGAGGGAGCTGATGTCCCCACTCCCCTCAGCCCCACCCACGCCACACTGCTGTGTCAACTCTCCTTTCTCACTAAGGCTTGGGTTTCACTCGCAACTGTCTTTGCTTGCTCATGCCCCATGAACTAAAGTAGCCAGAAAAAGAAAGAATGGCCATCAGCAAAGAATAGCCTCAGTGTAAGCAGTTCTTGGTGGTTGCCAATGGCCTGGAGCAGCGTGGCACTGGGACTGCTGGAGTCATGGGTAGAAACTGGAAGGAGTCTCTTGTCCTGAAGCCTGACCGTGGCGTTACACAGGAGCATCAGGCAGCAGGACGTGCTTGCTGGCTGACCCTGCACTTGAAGAGCAGACTGAAGGTTGGCTTTCACTTGGTCTGTTCCACTGGTTCTACGCTTAGTCAGTTCTATAACCCTCTGACCCAGAGCCAGGTGAACCTAGTAACTCCTCTAACTTAGCCAAAATTGCAACAGCAAGAGGCTCACGTGGGGGTACGCAGGATGTGGACGCAAAAGATGATCTACTTGTTAGGTTGCTGTGCTAGCAGGGCTGCATGTTACCAAGATGATTCTTGCTGGTTTTTCCCTCAGTAAATGCTTTCAGAGAATATTTTCCTCTTTTTTGCAACTGCTTTATGAATTATGGATTTAAAATAATTTTAATGAGTTATTATTTATATGCAGCAAAATTCATAGGCCTTATTGAGATTGGTGAGATTTGATGACTATATCCATCCACTGTAATCAAGACGAAGAACTTCCCCATCATCCTTCATGTCTTTTTCTGGTTTGTTTCTTCAAACATATACTTTCTTGCCCCACCTCAGTCCTGCTGGAATTTAGAAAACATCAGTCTGCTTCATTTCACCATGAATTAACTTTGGCTCTATAAATTGGTTTTGCCTACATAAAGCATAGTGATACAGTCTATATTCTTTTGGACCTGTCCAGTATTGTTCACGTGTTAGTCAGTTTTCCATCACTGGGAAATGTATCTGAAACAAACAACTTGAAGGAAAAAGGCTTTGCTCTGTGTCATGGTTCCAGAGATCTCACCATATGACTGCTGGGTTTTGGTGAGGCAGAACCAAATGAGGCATAGAGAAAGTGGTGGAGGCTCACTGCATGGTGTCCAGAAGAGACAGTCAGAGGGAGAGAGGGAGAGAGGGAGGGGGAGAGAAAGAGAGAGGGAGCAGAGAGAGACAGAGACAGAGAGAGAGATAGAGAGAGAGACAGAGAGAGACAGAGACAGAGAGACAGAGACAGAGAGAGACAGAGAGAGAATCATACCTTGCTGATTTGGTCCCCTCATCCCTACCTTATAATCCTCTTTCACCTTCCAATAATGCCATTGAATTATGAATCCATAAATGTATCAATCCATTGCTAAAGTCAGAATCATCGTGGTCCAGTCATATCCCAAAAGCCCAGCCTCTGAACATCGCTTCACTGGGGACACATTAGCTTTTGGCTGAGATTGCAGGTCCAAGCCCTACAGATCACTGTCATGGCATCACGGCTGTGTTGTCTGTCCATACCTTTGTCTTGTGTATCTGTTGATGTCGTCTTGTTGTCACGTAGAAGTGTATTATGTGCAAATATCATAATATATTTATAAATTTTCCTATGTGGGTATAACTCAGAGCCATTATTAAAACTGTTGTGAACATGCTTATAGCCATCTCCTTGTACTGGTTTATACTTTGATTTCTGGTGGCGCATGCCTATAATCCCAGCACTCGGGAGGCTGAGGCAGGAGGATTGTTGTGAGTTCGAGACCAGCCTGAGCTACAAAGTGAGCTTAAGGCCAGCCTGAACTGTATAGTGAGACCCTGTCTCAAAAAGACAAAAAAAAAAAAAAAAAAAAA